>JAABOM020074260.1:0-35087 GCA_011800125.2 Solanum clarkiae | reverse complement strand
AGCATTTACGAAAATGCCATTAGTGAACGGATGAAAAATTTGGCAAAGTGGTGCCCCATGGAAGGTCCCATGGGTCAAGTGGAACTCCACGGGTCGTGTGGAATGCCCGTGACAAGGTACTTGGTGTAAAAATGGAAGTTGGAAATCGATTGGAAAATGACATCTCATCGCGACCGCGGAGGCCTCCACAGTTCATGTGGAGCCTCACGGCCCATGTGGAGGCTCGTGGAACCATAATTGGTGCTAGAAAATGTTGCCTAGGCTCCACACCAAGGACCACGGGTCGTGCACCATGCCACGGGTCACGGTAAGGGGCATGGCACAATACTTAGAAAGAAAAGTCCCCGAAACGCGTACTATTCCTCTCTTGTACTCACTCCACGACCAGCCATACTGCCCATGCCACATGCCTTAGGCCAAAAATGGCCTTTTTCATCTCAAGAGACCTCACATGGTCTGTAAAAGACACCACTTCCTGTATAGGTAGCCATGGGGCTTCACTGCACGGGAGGATCTCATGAAAACGGTCATAACTCCTTCATCCGACATCAGAATGAGGTGAAAGCAAGTGTGTTGCGAAGCTAACTCAAAGGGATTTCATTTGACATGTCATGGGCCACCTAGTTCCAAATGTTCTAAGGGTTATGCTTGTTTAAAGTCGACCATTCTACCGGTACTTGTGTCAAACTTAGCTAACGAAAATCCTTTTGAACTTGGCTTGTCATAGGCGCCCATGACAGCCTTAAACGACATATATAAGCTTGGAAATTTTGGGTCCTTACATCATCTCCCTCTTGGGAACATTCATCCTCGAATGTGCAAGAACAAAGCTTGAAAGACTTGACTTAGAAGATGAAACCTCCAACCATGTGATCAATGCATAGTTTACTAGTTGAAGATCATAAAGTAGTTAATTGAAGATCATAAAGTGGTTAAATTCATGCCAAAAATGTATTCAATTCATTTCAAACATAATGTAAATCATTTCAATGCACATGCGAGCATGTCATACCATGCGACTCAAGAATCAAAAGGGTCGGGACCACTTGGGAAAAGAAGGAACCTATTGCCGTACGTTTAGGTAATTGGAAATGATAGAGATATCACCTTATCAAGATTGCTTCGGCGTCTCCAATGCTACTTTCAACTTGTCGTTTTCCCCAATGGGTCTTGACGAATGCTATACCCTTATCAATCATCTTTTCCACCCTTTCCATCCAATACCTCCACCAGGACCTTCTGCTAAGTCAACTTATCCTCCAAAACAGCCACCACCTCAAAGAGTTCTATAGCAATGGAGTCACCAACATATCCCCTCAACCTAAAAGTGTGAAGAACCGGACAAATCATTCCCCTATTCATAGGAAGTTCCCATACTTATGCAATCTTTCTACATTCTATAAGGACTTATAACCCTAAACTCAATTTTCAACCTTAAACACGCTTAGTCCACTTGGTACCCTAAACCACCATGTCCCACTTGGGAGACAACGTCCTCTCTACCATCCTTTCACCCAAAACTTCCAACTCTAATAAGGCGGAATCAAGGCCGTGCTTAAACTAGACCTCCTCAACCAAAGAAGAGTTGGAACCACCAAGAACACTATACTACCATTCTCAACTTTCCTCAACTTAACTTCCAATCTAACCAACCGATGGATCCCACTAGTCACCTTTTTATCGCCATTATCCACATATGCTAGGCTACACCTAGATACCTCACTTAGAGCATCAACCATAACATTATCCTCAACGGGGAAATGTCTCACACTCATATCACAATCCTCAAGGAGTTCTAATTAACCGCCTTCTTGTTATCCTTAACTCACACCTATCATATTTAGCAAACAACCTCTCATCTCCCAAGACTTGTAACACTACCCCCATGTGATTCACAAGCTCTAAATAATTCAATACTCTATTGCTAAAGGCCACCACAAACATACCAAGGTAGGGTTTTAAGAACCTATTAATGAAGCCCATAAACACAACCGGTGCATAAGCCCCACAAACAACACTACCAATATTCAAAATGCTCATTCCTAGTGCGAAAGGACACTTAGGGATCTTAGGTACCCTCATCCACACTTGAGAATGAAAGACGAACCTCAAATCAACCTTAGAGAAGTGACTAACCCATTGTAGTTTACCAAATTGATTGACCATCCCTACCCATCATATTTAAACCTTACGGGTTCTACACTCATTAGAAACATGTCATGCAAGTAGCCCAAACTACCCCAAGACCATCAACCGAACAAGCTAAGTCTAACCAAGATCACAAGACAAGACCTCATGCAATACAAACCCGTATCAACACCTATGAACCTCCGAGCAACCATATACTCAACAAAAAGGATAGACACCCAAGGTCCAGACAACAACGTTGACACAAAAGAATAAAGAATAAGTAGTGGCACACCAGGCCTAACAATGCATGCACATCAAAGCCAAGGAAATTTCAACTTACCGATAATAGCATCGGACACCTTATCCCCTCCTTGAGACACTTGATCAACATGACCACCTCGATCCAAAGGTCAACCACCCTTATACTTCCTTAGAACATATATACAATTAATAGCTTGTGACCCACTTTACTACATCCATAACAAGCATTGGTCCTTCTTGAGCACGGACCACCATGGTTATTTACCACACCCTTGACACTTAGGATTAGTCATCCCACCATCACCTCTTTCTCGTTGAGCAAGGGAACAACCACTAACTTTGCGCCCAAATCCACCACAACCCAAGCAAGCATTAGACTTCTCCAAACATAGGCTGCCATGGTTCTTCCCACACTTTCGGCATCTAGGCTCTTCCACCCCCTCATTACCTCTTTTACCCTTTTTACACCTATGAGGACAATCTATTATCTTGTGACCCTCCCCTCTATAACCATAACAAGCATTCGTTTTCTTCAAGCACGAGCCACTATGGCATCTACCATATTTTGGGCATCTAGCATAAGTCACCACACCACCCTTATCTCTCCCCTTGGAACCTTAAAACGTACCCTCAACACGGGCCCTCTTGGCCTCATTACCTCTTCTCTTACCACTAGAAGTCTCGGGAGCGCCCACTTGTAAATTGAGTTGAGTTGCCAATGTTATCACTACTTTGGCCATTATACATAGAAGCATCACTGCTTTGGCCATTATACATAGAATATTACGAACCTCCGCATTCGACATATCGCCATCTTGAGTAGCTTGAGACATATACTGAAATGTAATGGTTAGGGATTAACAATAAGCCCTAGGAAACCTAACTCTATCGCATGAAATAGATCAAGAAGAGGTGAAACATTTCCTGGGATGCCTCATAGCCTCCTATTCGTAGTTGTGGTGCACAACATGAATAAGACTCTAATCGACGCAGTGTATTGGAATCTGAGGATCTAACAACCTAGTGCTCTGATACCATCTTTATCACCGGCGAATTGGGGACCCGAAGGCACTCATAGCATATCATTATACATCCTTGGTCGTGGAAGTAATGACAATAAAAAATAAGCGTAAACAAGGGGAATCGGGTCTAAGGTAAAGAGCTAAACACTTGAATAACATGAATAAGTCAAAGCTCAAGCGTAATACATAACTTGTCCAACAACACCACTATACATAGAACTTAGCAGGGGCAAAGACAAACAACTGGGCTCACCCTCATAGTCATAAGTATTTCAAAATAGACAAGATGTAGTTTGAACATAAGAATGAAAGAAGATAGATATTGTCCCTGGACATGAGGACTCACTAAAAGCTAACTTGCACAATCCTTCTTGCCACGAAGAGAATCAATAGGAGCTACGATTCCTATATAGTAACATCATGTAGGTATAGAGTATGTGTTAGTACGTTTAAATGTACTAAATATGCGGGATGCAATGCATGTAACTTACGAAAACCTACATATCGGCGTTAGATGACAAGGCACATAATATAGAAAGATTTGAATATCGAAGAATGTAATATACAAGATGCTATGAAGTCATGATGCATGAAATAAAAAATGATGCACTTATATATATTGGGGATGTGAATTCAACCGACAAAAGTAAGACCAAGCGGCTATTACTTGGAATGCCAATGAAATCCCCTTATCGGTAAAGAGGTGATCTACTTGCCAAGGATAGACTATACTTCACCTTATGGAAAAACTCCCTCTTCGTATGAAGTAACCTTCCTTACGGGACAACTCTTTCTTCGGATAGGATTTTCACATATCACAATTCAAATCATTCCTTCTCCTTATGGGACAACTCCCTCTTGGGATCGGAAGACTATGCTAGCCACTTAATTCAAGGAAAGGGAGAGGGCCCTTGGGGGTAGCCCTAACACCACTAACCCATCGGTGCTAAATTGTCATTCCACAAGAATAGGCATATGTATACATATATATACATACTTTCAAATGACGTAAATCATTTCTGAAACCATCTCAATGCATTCTTAGGATTAAAGGCCGAAACATAATTTCATGGTCTTTACATTCATGCATCGAAATAGCCCATTCATATAAAAAATGGTGCAAGCACCCAAAATACTCAAAGCGCCAAAATCAAATATATATATATGTGATCACAATATCGCCATAACCAACATTTTATCAAAATGCATATCATAAAACATAATTGGGATTAAGCCATAACATAATTTCTCAAATAATCCATGTACATGAATGTATATGCTATGAACAATGAGAGAATGGCATGGGTAATTAGGATTCATTCTAAAATTAACAATATCATATGAAATTCAATCGAAAACATAATTAAATCCACATTTAAATTCATATTGTAATCACCCATTCATTTAGAAGTCTAAATGGGGACATTAATACTTGAAATTCCATAAACCCAAAGAAAATCCCCATGAAATAGTTCAAATCACATTAAAATCATCAAATAGACAATACCCATGCATAATTAGAATTTTAGTACTCATAATCTTTAAAATCCCGATTTAAAGTAACTAGAAATCCATGAGATCCCTTAAAAATAATTTTGGGTCTCCTTGATTGAAAGGAAGTCAAGGATCAACCCACATACCTTAGACTTTAAGTTCCTTGAAATTGAGTTGAGAAAGAATGGAAGGTTGGAAGTGGGTCTTGGAATCCAAACTTGTTCTTGGGTTTCCTTGAAATTGAATTAGAGCTTAATGGAGGCTCCTGAGAGGATTTGGGAGTGTGATTGAGATGAGAGTAGTGAGTTTTATCCTTTGGAACATCGTTTAGGTCTTTTAGGAAGGTTAAGATAGCATTGGAAGTCTAAAAAAGGCATTAGAGTAATTAACATTTATGAAAATGTCACTGCTGAAGGGATAGAAAATTTGGCAAAGTGGTTCCCCATGGAAGGTACCATAGATCATGTTGCACTCCACGGGTCAGGTGGAGTGCCCGTTACAATGTACTCGGTCTAAAAATTGAAGTTGGAAATCTATTGGAAAAAGACATCTCGTCGCGACCACGGAGGCCTCCATGATTTGTGTGGAGCCTCACGGCCTATGTGGAGGGTCGTGGCATCATACTTGGTGCTAGAAAATGTTTCCCAGGCTCCACACCAACGACCATGGGTCGTGCACCATACCATGGGTTATAGTGAGGGCCGTGGCACAACACTTAGCAAGAAAACTCCCTTAAACATCAACTATTCCTCTCTTGTATTCACCCTACGACCAGGTACACATCTAGTGGCTAGACACACGGCCCATGCCACGTGTCATGCCCTATTCCTTAGGCCAAAAATGGCCTTTCCCAACTCAAGACACCACTGCCCATATAGGTACCCGTGGGGCTTCACTGCACGGGAGGGTCTCACAAAAAGGTCATAACTCCTTCAACGACATTGGAAAGAGGTGAAACCAAGTGATTTGCGAAGTTAACTCAAACGACTTTCATTAGACTTGTCATGGGTCACCTAATTTTAAATATGCTAAGAGTTATGCTTGTTTAAAGTCAACTCTTCTAACAGTACTTGTGTCAAACTTAGCCAACGAAAATCCTTTTGAACATGGCTTGTCATAGGGCCAATGACAGCCTTAAACGACATAGATAAGTTTGGAAATTCTGGTTACTTACAATTGAGCTTCTAAAGGATTATAATATGACTATGTTATTGGTGATATAATTATGGGATTACAGTTTTTAATTTGGTCAAATGAGGGTTGATTAGTATGGATAGACGATGACATTATGCTTATCGAAATCAGAACCTCTACTAAGTCTTCTTAGAGTGGACATATAACACGAATGTTTATGATATAACTGTTATGGTGTTGTCTATTTCTATTTTGATAGGTTTATGTGTTATGTAATTTTCACTATCCATCTATTCTATGGAAGAAGGTATGTTGCTTGGTGATAGATAAAACTAATTCGATTATGTATGACTGCTATTCGATATGATAAAAAAAGAGGTGGACTACTCGAGCACAAAATTCTTGGAGGGTATAATGCATTCTAGTGGTGAATCTAGTGGATATTTTGTTGTGGTATTGATAATACACAAGGATGTAGGTATAGGAGTTTCACATTATCATCACATTTAGGGAGAACTAATTGGTTATTACTATGGATGCTTGAGTTAGGAGTCGACCATAAAAAATGTCATAGTGGTGAATTTTGGTATGGGAATTAATAGTTTTAAGTGTGGATTTTATCTCAAAGATATATATAGGAACTGATGATTTCATTGTGAGCCAAAAGGGATGCATTGATATTGAGATCATAAGCATATGGACTAATGAGGCTTCAACAATTTCACTTGTAAGGATGTAATTGGGAATGTTAGTAATGTAATGACCAGGTTGGTCATTTTTGGCCTTATCTATGAAAATTACTATTTTACTTTTTCATAAGATTCTTTGGGCCTATTTTGAGCTATCTATATGGTTAGAATTAGAATCGTGAGTTTAAAAGTTGAAAGTATGAATTTTGGCATATTTGGAAGTTTAAATTATCGAAAAATGAGTTTTTGTGTCATTTTATGTTTTGAGTGTCAGATCGGTGATACATCTATTCCATTAGCTCAAGAAGGTTTAAAATGAACCATAGGAAGTAACAAAAATGAATTCGGAGGTAAAATGAAGTTTTTAGGCCCAAACTTGTGATTTTAATCATTTTCGGAACCAAAGTTTGACTTTGGTCGACATTCGGAGTTCGAAAGCTCAGATTGGAATTCTGATAATCTAGTAGTTTCATATGGTGAAACTAAAACTTGAAATGGTTTCGTAACAATTCTTGAAGTTGTCGAGGACAGTTTTGTCATTTTGAGTTTTTAAACTAGTTTATCGACTTGCACTGGTAAATGTGCCGAGGAGGCCATGAAACTGTTTACAGATGATTCCACTGAGTCCGGAGCGTTGCCTATGGTATGGGTACACATTTTCCATGTGAAACTCTGAGTTAGAATAAGTTTTGGGGGTCCATTCTGAGTAGAGAATTGGACTTGGAATTACTAGTTTTGTTAATATCTGTTGCAGGTACCCCCAGGCCTCTGCATTCGCGCTCTCTCCACGCGATCGTGGAGGATTTGATCCTTTGACCTCTGCATTCACGGATATGTGTAGGCCCGCATTTCACAAAGGGTTGGCTATCTTGACCCCAGTGTTTGCGACTCCATGTACGCGATCTCGGAGTAGTTTTTATACCATAGATAGTTTTAAACTCGTAAAACACCATTAATTCATTTTTGAACTTCCAAGCTTTTTGGGGCGATTTTGAAAAAAGGTTTTCGAAGATTTTTGTTGGGTAAGCATTTCTAAAACTAAACTAATCATCTTCGATGAGTTTTATCTTTATTTTGCCTTTGATTTCATGCAATTGATATCCAAAATTAGGGATTTTTTGAATATGTTTTTCATACATTAATTGTTGATTTTTCATCCAATTTATTCTTGATTTTAATGGGATGCTCATCCATGAACTTCACTTTTTGTGTAGAACTTGGTTTTAAAGTTATTTTTTAGATTCGGGAACTTAGGATTTTAGTCCTAAATTTGACCATTTTACCCCTAAGCTTATTTATACAAATATGGGTATCAATATGCTTCGCTTAATAAGTATTATCTATTGTTGATAGTGATTGATTTATCCAGGAATCATTTGGAGACTTGAGTTGATTAAAAGCTTCTCTGAGAGTGGTTTCGGTTCGAGGTAGATTCGGCTAACCTTTTCGGACTGCATTTGAGTTATTAATCATCCGTGTGATAATTGTGAGTTAGAGTGGTAATTGTGTGACTATGTTAAAGTGTTGGGAAGATTATGGAAAAGAGATTTTGGTTAGTTTCTATGCCATAGATATTTTTGACCCTATATATGATTTAAGATGAAAAATGATGGAATGATGATGACTTGAGATCAAATGTGACTAAATGAGACGTATGAGATACTTTGGGATGAGTCAGGTCCAGTAATATTGATATGCTTGCATTATTGGGACTAGTAAGGTCTGGTATTATTGATAATCTTGTATTCTTGGGACTACTAAGGTCTGATACTATTGATACTCTTGACTATTGATATAATTATGATGATCTAAAATATGACGACAATTTGGGCTTTAGCTGTGACACTTGATATTACTCCTTCAGTACTATGAGTTTCCTATATCAGTATTCCATTTTGAATGTTATTCAACAAGTTTACATGCGTATTTGGGTTGCACTATTGATTTACATCTATTGTTTGTTTCATGCGTCGGGAAGGTACCCTTGACGTAACTGATACTCAGAGTTTATTTCTAGCCTCTATGAGAACCACTCGGCCTCATCCAATTCGTTTAATCATATTCTAATTGCGGAAGACATCAACGAATAAGAATACTTAAAGAAAAGAAATGACAAATGGTTACTAAAGGCTAATGGTCAAATAATCTATCCATCAACAGAGTATGACTAGTATGAAAGAAACTAGTCAAAAATATAATTCAGTCATAACTCAACAATCTAATCTATGAAGCCTCTAAAACATATGACTAAATAGTGCCAATGATAGACCCATGACTACCTCTAAATAGGATAAAATAAGTCTAAACTTAAAGCTAGAATGGAAACATAGTGTGCTTTTAAAGTAGGGGAGGGCTCACCAATCAGCTGAAACAAATAGGTATTCAAAGGGCACCTGTTGATGACCCCTAGTACCTGTCTCTGCATCATGAAAAGCGCAAGCCCAAATGGATATTAGTGCATGGAATTTACGAGTATGTAAAATGGTAGAATCAAATATGTATAGACAGAATAATATCAACTCAAATAGCTCAACTCAAGAAGTAGGAAACTCAATCAGCTGGTCAAAAGTCTAAAGTAAGAATGCAATTTTGCCAATGACCACTCATCTACCATTTGTATCCAATCACATCAAAGTACTATAAAGGCCTATTTGGGAGTTTCTCTAACTGAAAACCATCACCTATGAGCCGATGATGATACAAAAAAGTGATGTCATTGCCACATCTATCCCATACCTTGCCAAGGTAAGGGACATCCTATCAGTAGATCCAAAATCAGTAACATCAAGTCCACTTTTTTGGATAATAGGAAATATCTGATTTTACGGTCCAATCTTCTCCTATGCCGACTATGTAGTTATTGATTTTGATTTGGACTTATTCTTACTCAGTTAGTGCTCAATACTCCTCCCAAGACTTAACATGCTCATAAGACATCAACCTTATGGTTAACTCATTCATCTAGTCTAATTGGACATTTGTCAACTCAGTTCATCACATCAACTATCAACTCCTTGGTTACATTCTTTTAAAGTTTAGCTCTTGACTCATAAAGACTTTATAATGCATCACTCTAACTCATCCTGAAAATTAGATTTAAAGAATGTAGGGACTCCATAGACTTTTTAGGCTCAAATTTTGTTCATGGATACCTATTTTAAGTGAAATATGTAAAAATAACAAGAAATCATGCTAGGATTCATATAGTAAGGAAAAATCATCTATTTCAAGTATAAATTTCATAAAAGTAGTAATTCATGCAAGATCATATGGGTATACATTAGGATTTTAGTGAAACCTTCATGAAAAATTCACAGGAGATCCAATTCACTCACTATTGCATCAATTCGGGTTATGGGAAGATGGAAGAACATAAACCATTGTTTGGTTATCCTTACATACCTGAAAAGTTTGAGTCTTGGAACATTTTGGAAAAACATACAAGATTATCTTCAAACCCTATCCTTTTTCTCCCTGGAAACAATGCTCTAATTTGGATAAGGTGTTTTTAGCATAAAAAGGTAGACTGATATATTTAGGGATTTATTTAGGTGTAAAAAGGTTAGGTTTAGGGTTTGAAAGAAAGGTAAAGGACCAAAAAACCTTTCATAAAAAGTTTTCAAAGTCATCCATGGGCCCACTTACGACCCATAGGAATGAATCCGTAAACTTTTAGGAAAACTTTTGGTTTCTGGATCGATTTCTCGAGCCCAATCTATGGCCGTAGAAGTATTTATGTTCCATAGATAGGTCCACCAAATCTGGCACCATTTGTGGCTTGCATCTTTTCATGATGAGCCCTCCCCTACTTTCAGAGGATATCATGTTCTTTTTCAGCTTTGAGTTCAAAATTATTTTATTTTATTTAGGGGTAGCTATGGGTCTATTATTGACACCAATTGGTTAGATGTTTTATAAGCTTCATAGACTAGACTGTTGAGTTATGATTGGATGTTATTATTGACTAGTTTCTTTGACACTAGTCCTACTTAGTTGATAGATAGACTATTTGGCCTTTGGCCATAGCTTTTTATTTTATCATTATCTTTCATTTAAGTATTCTTGTTCATTGATTTCTTCCGCTATTAGAATATGATTAAACATACATCCTGAGGCTGAATAATTCACTCGGGGGCTAGCAATAGTCTCTGAGTGCTTGCCACACAAGGATACCCTCTAGGGGCGTGACAAACTTTATACCAAAGCACAGAGTTCAAGAATCCTAGGGAGTCTGTGAATTTGTGTCTAGTAGAGTCATGTTTATGGGTGTGTTGTGCACCACACGTTATAAATAGGAGGCTACGGGACATTAGTAATTGTTACAATTTCTTATATTCTGAGTTCGTGCGATAGATTTTAACTCTATTAAAGTATCTATCAAATTTGTGTTTTGTGCTTGCAAATCATACCTCTATCACGACCCAAGCCTAGGGTCTAGACATGATCGGCGAATGGGGAACCCGAAGGGACCCCAAACAAGCCTTGTAGCATATTATTACACATCCTTGGTCACGGAAGCAATTAAAAGACATTTGAAGAATGCAAATAAGGGCAAAAGGGGTAAGGGAGAACTTGTTATAATATAGGATCAAGAGATAATAGAATCAACTCATAGCATAAATACATATCTTTGTCCAACGACACCTCTACTACATAGATAAGAGCGCTGGAGAAGACATATAACCGAGCTCACCCTCATAGTCAACAAGATCAATACATCAAGGACAGTAATGTCTTGTACATTATAAGAGTTCACAAACTAGGTCCCCGGAATGGAGGACTCACCAACTATCTTGAGAAGTTTGTACTAGCCACGTGGAGGAGGATGCTCAAGAGGGGCTCCGGTTCCTATATGATGATATCATGTAGGCAAGAGTATGCGTTAGTAAGTTTGAATGTATTAAGTATGTGGGATGCAATGCAACAAGAGATAGACATCATAATCAAAATGCATAATAATAACCAACAGATAGCATAATAACAATGTGGCATGTATAACCAACTCTTAAGTAAGTCATTCTTTGAAAATCGTTCATCTTACATAGATCATAATATAAATGTGTAAAGAAGCCTCAACCGACATAACAGAAGACCTTTTCGAGCCAACTTCCTTATGGGAGCCCATCACCTTTCGGAATAAGTGACCATCTTTATCGGAGCCCATCCTTTTTCGGATTAAGTGGCCCTCCTTACGGGAGCCCGTCCCTTTTCAGATTAAGTGGTCCTCCTTGCGGGAGCCTATCCCTGTTCGGATTAAGTGAACTTCCTTACAAGAGCCCGTTCCTTTTCGAATTAAGTGGATTTCCTTATGGGAGCCCATTCCTCTTCGGATTAAGTGGCCTTCCTTACGGGAGCCTGTCCCTCTTCAGATTAAGTAGCCTTCCTTACGAGAGCCCGTCCCTTTTTGGATTAAGTGCCTCTTTTGTGGGAGCCCATCTCTCCTCGGATTAGGTGGCCTTTCTTATAGGATCCCATCCCTCTTCGAATTAAGTGGCCTTTCTTACGGGAGCCCTTTCCTCTTCGGATTTAGTGGCCTTCCTTACGGGAGCCTGTCCCTCTTCGGATTAAGTGGCCTTCTATAAGGGAGCCCGTCCCTCTTCAGATTAAGTATATTATAGAACTAGCTCATCAAACCATTACATTTCAATCACCATATCATCATCATATAATCATCATTTAATCATCATAACATCATTCAGCTCATAAGACATATATTGGACCTTTAATTCCTTAAGAAACCATAATCGGACATTTTATGAAATACTTGGAGGGTGTGAAATGGTGATTGAAATGTAATGGTTTGATGAGCTAATTCTATTAAATGCTTAATCCGAAGAGGGACGGGCTCTGTAAGAAAGGCTACTTAATCTAAAGAGGGACGAGCTCCCGTAAGGAAGGGCACTTAATCCGAAGAGGGATGGGCTCCCGTAATGAGGGCCACTTAATCTGAAAGCCAACGGGCTCCCTTAAGGAAGGTTACTTAATCCGAAGAGGGATGGGCTCCCATAAGGAAGGCCACTTAATCTGAAGAGGGACGGGCTCACATAAGGAAGGCCGACTAATCCGAAGATGGATGGGCTTCCGTAAGGAGGGCCACTTAATCTGAAAATGGACGGGCTCCCCGTAAGGAAGGTTACTTAATCCAAAACAGGATGGGCTCCCTTAAGAAAGGCACTTAATTCAAAAAGGGATGGGCTCCTGTAAGGAGGGACACTTAATTTGAAAAGGAACGGGCTCCCGTAAAGAAGGTCACTTAGTCCGAAAGGGGATGGGATCTCATAAGGAAGGTGGAACCAAAATGTCTTATATTATGTCGGTTGAGGGTGCTTTACACATTTATATTATGATCTATGAAAGATGAACGATTTGCAAAGCATGACTTACTTAAGAGTTAGTTATATATGCCATATTGTTATTATGCTATCTATTGGTTATTATTATGGATTTTGATTATGATGCCTATCTCTTGTTGCATTGCATCCCACATTACATTCAAACATACTAATGCATACTCTTACCTAGATGATATCACCATGTAGGAACCAGAGCCCCTCTTGAGCATCCTCCTCCACGTGACTAGTACGACCTTCTCAAGATAGCTGGTGAGTCCTCCATCCTGGGGACCTAGTTTGTGAACTCTTGCAATGTATAAGACATTATTATCCTTGAGGTATTGATCTTGTTGACTACGAAGGTGAGCCCGGTTATATGTATTGGCCCTCGCTCTTATCTATATAGTAGAGGTGTCATTGGACAAAGCTATGTATTTATGCTATGATTTGATTCTGTTATCTCGTGATCCTATGCTATGAAAAGTTCTCCCTTAGCCCCTTTGCACTTATTTCCATTCTTTAAAGGTCTTTTAGTTGCTTCCATGACCAAGGATGTGTAATAATATGCTACGAGGCTTCTTTGGAGTCCCTTCGGGTTCCCTATACGCCGGTCACATCTAGGCACTAGGCTCGAGTCGTGACAAAGATGGTATCAGAGCACTAGGTTGATAGATCCTCGGAATCCAACACATCATGTCTATTAGAGTTCTATTCATGGTTGTAAAGCGCACCACAACTATGAATAAGAGGTTGTGAGGCATTTTAGGAAATATTTCCCTTCTTCATGTTCTAAGTCGTGCTATAGAGTTGAGTTAAGTTTCCCCCCAACGATTGTTCTTTGCTGTTCTAGTTAATCGTGCTGCTTCAAAGAGGAAGGCGAAGGTAGGTAAGTTGAAGGTTTTGATTTTGATGGATCCGAGTTTCATTATTCTTTTGCTTGCTTGTGGGCTTCTTGTATCTCCCAAGTTGTGATTTGAACATTTGGTGTCTATCTCTTGGTTGAGTATATGGTTGCTAGAAAGTCCACAAGTGTTGATCCATGTTCATCTTGCATTAGGTTTTGCCTTGTGACTTGTTGGAGTTAGTGTGGCTTTTTGTGGCATTATAATTGGGATAGAATAGTTGCATGCATATTGTATCTTCATGGAGATTGGTTGATTTATGCATAGGTTATGTTTATGGGTCTTTAGAATAGGGTCTTAAAACCCTACCTTTATATGTTTGTGGTGGTCTCTAGTAATGAGGTATTGAATTGTGTAGAGCTTGTGAATTATTTGGGGGTAATGTTGCGAGTCTTGGAGGATGAGAGGTTGTTTACTAAAAGATGACAAGTGTGCTTTGTGAATAACAATAACGTGGTTAGAATTCTTTAAGGATTAAGATATGAATGTTCTTTAGTTTTTTTTTTTTTTTGGTAAGGCTAGCGTTGTGGTTGGTGTTCTAAGTAGGTTGACTATGGGTAGGTTAGCATATGTGGATGATAGTGGCAAAAAGGAGACTAGTGGGGTCCATCAGTTGGCTAGGTTGGTAGTAGGCTGAGGGAAGTTGAGAATGGTAGTATAGTGTCCTTGGTGGTTCTGAATCTTCTTAGGTTAAGAGGTCTAGATTAGGCAAGGCCTTGATTCTTTCTTATTAGACTTGGAAGTTTTGGGTGAGAAGACGATAGAGTGGAGGTTGTCTCCCAAGGGAGAGATGGTGGCTATGGTACCAAGTGGGTTAGGTGAATTTAAGGTTGACACTTGTGTTGAGGATTATGACTCCTTATAGGGTGTAGAGGGAGGTTGGTAAGGTTGCATAAGTTTGGGGATTTGCCTATGGATGTAGATATGGTTCGCCCGGTTCTTTATGCTTCTAGGTGGATGGAATTTGTTGGTGACTCTAGTGTCATAGAACTCTTTGAAGTTGTGGGTGAGGGGGAGGATAAGTTGACTTGGAAGGAGGTCCCGGTAAAGGTTTTGGATAGATGAGTGGACATGTTGATTAATGGGGATGTGGTGTTCATTAAGTCCATTTGGAAGAGTCTTCTATTCATGTGTGTTTCTCAGGGATCTGGTGCGGGCATGGAGAAGCAATACCTGTATCTCTTTCATTCTATTCAAACTTATGATGATATGTCAAGTCCTTTTATGATTCCAAGTCTCAAGTATTGGCCCTTAGGTAATTGCATACATTCATGTTCATGTTAATAAGATTATGATAATTTTGATGTACATGTTGAAATTTCATTGGAAATCATGTTTATGTGCATTGTTGCATTCATGTTTGCAAAGTGTTCATGACTACTTTTCTTGTGTACGTTTCTTTGACATTCGGGGATGAATGTTCCTAAGGGGGAGATATTGTGACACCCCGTAACTCTATACTCTTATGTATCCATGTTTCAAGCCTCATTTGGTCAGTTTTGGGGTGTATTAGGTTCATGGGAGACTCCTAGTAATGAGTTCAAGGCTTCTCTAATTGTTGAATTTTGTGTGATGGTTCATGCAAGGGTCAACTTTAAACAAGCGTAACTCTTGGAACATTTGGAATTGGGTGGCCCGTGACATTTCAAATTAAATCCCTTTGAGTTAGCTAAGAAATGCACTTGGTTTCACCTCATTCCGATGTTGGATGAAGGAGTTATGACTGTTTTCGTGAGACCCTCCCGTGCAGTGAAGCCCCACGGGCACCCATACGGGCAGTGTGGCCTTTTACAGGTCGTGGGAAATGTTTGGGATTGGAAAATGGCGTAGTGAGGATAAGTCTTGGTCCATGACCAGTGGCACGGGTCATGTGACACACCACTGGTCGGAGGGGCGTGGAGGTGTTTTAGGAGGCTTGGCTAGGTGTGGGTGGCATTGGAAGCTAAGGCATGGGCCACAACTGCCCTGTACAGCTTGTGTCAAGGGGCACGGGCCATGTCACCTGGGCATGTAGTGTCCAGCAACATTTTCTTGTCTAAATGAGGTAGGACGGACCAGTACACGGTCCGTGTAACACTACACGGTCCGTGAAAGTGACCGTCAAAGTGACGTCGATGCTAACTTTTTCTCAAGTGTTCCAATTCCATTTTTCTGTCTAAGTATTGCTTCACGGGCACTCCAAATGACCCATGGAGTGCGACACAGCCAGTGGAGTCTTCAGTAAGATGACACTTTGCCAATTTTTCCATCCGTTCACTTATGGCGTCTTCGTAAATTTTAATTACTCTAATGCCCTTTTTACACTTCCAATGCTATCCTAATCTTCGTAAAAGACCTAAACACTATCCCAAAGGATAAACCTCATTACTATCATCTCAAATAAACTCTCAATTCTCTCAAAAGCCTCCATCAAGCCATAATTTAATTTCAAGGAAACCCAAGAACAAGATTGGATTCCAAGATTATTTCCAAGACTCCATTCTTCCCAGTCTCAATTCCAAGCAACTCTAGACCTAAGGTATGTGGTGTTGAACCATTAGGTCCTTCTACCCATGGTTCCTAAACACTCGTTTAATTAATATTTCATGATTTAAAGTTGATTTTACAAATGGATTTGCTAGTATGATCATGTCTATGAACTATGTTAAAGCTATTAAAGTTGTGACTATTTTGTCATGTTTTGAGCTATAAATCTTGGATTTATTGTGAGCTTTGATGAGGAGGTTTGATGTATATTACTTTAGGGTGTTGTAAGGTATTGATTGATGATTTTATAAAAGATTTACTTTCATGATTTCACCTCTAAATTGCATGGTCTTATACTACCATTTCACACCCGCCAAGTTTTTGATAAAATGTTCGATTATGGTTTCTTGAGGAATTAAAGGTCCAATGCATGTCTTATGAGCTGAATGATGTTATGATGATGAAATGGTGATTGAAATGTAACAGTTTTATGAGCTAGTTCTATGAAATACTTAATCCGAAGGGGGATGGGGTCCCGTAAGTAGGGTCACTTAATCCAAAGAGGGACGGGCTCCTGTAAGGAAGGCCACTTAATCCGGGGAGGGACGGGCTCCCATAATGAAGGCCACTTAATCCGAATAGTGACGGGCTCCCATAAGTAAGTCCACTTAATTCGAAAAGGGATGGACTCCCGTAAGGAAGGTTTCTTAATCCAAAGAGGGATGGGCTCCCATAAGAAAGGCCACTTAATCCGAAGATGGACGGGCTCCCGTAAGGAAGGCCACTTAATCCAAAGAGGGATGGACTCCCATAAGGAAGGTTTCTTAATCCAAAGAGGGATGGGCTCCCATAAGAAAGGCCACTTATTCCGAAGAGGGACGGGCTCCCGTAAGGAAGGTCACTTAATTCGAAAAGGGATAGGCTTCCGTAAGGAGGGCCACTTAATCCAAAAAAGGGACGGCCTCCTGTAGGGAAGTTCACTTAATCCGAAAAGTAACAGACTCCCGTAAGGAAGTCCACTTAATCTGAAAAGGGACAGGCTTCTATAAAGAAGGTCACTTAGTTCGAAAGGGGATAGGCTCCCGTAGGTTGCTCCAAAAGGTTTTATGTTATATCGATAGAGGATTCTTTACACATTTATATTATGATGTATGTAAGATGAACGATTTGCAAAGCATGACTTACTTAAGTGTTGGTTATACATGACATATTGTTATTATGCTATCTATTGATTATTATTATGTATTTTCATTATGATGACTATCTCTTATTGCATTGCATCCCACATACTTAGTACATTCAAATGTACTAATGCATACTCTTTCCTACATGATATCACCATGTAGGAACTGGAGCCCCTCTTGAGCATCCTCCTCCACATGGCTACTACGACCTTCTCAAGATAGTTGGCGAGTCCTCCTTTCCAGGGACCTAGTTTGTGAACCCTTGCAATGTATAAGACATTATTGTCCTTGATGTATGGATCTTGTTGACTATGAGGGTTAGCCGGTTATATGTCTTGGCCCCCACTCTTATCTATGTAGTAGAGGTGTCGTCGGACAAAACTATGTATTTATGCTATGATTTGATTTATTATCTCTTGATCCTATGCTATGACAAGTTCTCCGTTAGCCCCTTTGCCCTTATTTCCATTCTTCAAATGTCTTTTAATTGCTTTCGCGACCAAGGATATGTAATGATATGTTACGAGGATTGTTTGGGGTCCCTTCGAGTTCCTTATTCGCCGGCCACATTTAGGCCCTAGTCTCGGGTCGTAACAGCCTCCTAAGCATACCTCCACCTAAAGAGAGGCTTCAACTCGCAACACTGAGAATCCCCCGCCAAAAGTTCCTCCTCAAATGAAGACGAGAGGCTGAGGTTGACGTGCTTGAGTCATTGGGGCACCCTGGGCACCTACTATTTTGCTTACTCGTACTACAAAGGCTGATTTTAGAGGAGCTATCATGATGCTTACCCAACTGGTAGCCGTCCAGAGTGGGAGTCGGAGTTCACAAGCTCCTAGCTCTAACTCCCAAGAGCTAGTTGATGCAATGATACATAGAGATTTTTTGATGATGAACCCACCAATCTTTACCATGTCTAAGGTTGAGGAACTACCGCAGAATTTTATTAATGAGATGTGGAAGATGTTAAAAGCTATGCATGCAATGGAGATTGAGGAAGTTGAACTTGCTTCTTACCAACTCAACAATATGGAAAATATCTGGTACAATAAACAGAAAGCTAAGGTGATAATGTTGAGCCTACCATTTAGGATGACTTTGAAAGTGCCTTTATTGATCACTTTTTTCCACGAGAGTTGAGGGAAGTGAAAGGTCAGGAGTTTTTCAACTTGATGTAGGAGGGGATGACTGTTAAAGAATATAGCCTTAAGTTCATACAACTATCCATCTATGCTCAAGAGATAATCCCAGGCATGAGATTTAGAATGAGAAAGTTCATACTCAGCTTGGACAAACATATAAAAAAGGAGTGCAAAGTGACATTGTTGATTCTGGATATAAACATCTCTAGGCTTATGGTCTATGCACAACACCTTAAGGAGGACAAGAGAAGGGAAAGGGAGGGGCACTTGCACAAAAAGGCTAAGTCAGCAAGGCATGAACCCATCCAGCATAAGAAAGGTAAGGGGGACAAGTCCAATTTTTCAGAAAAGGTCTTCGAACTATGCACCATCTTCAGTAAGTGCACCAGCTCCGAGTAACAGGTATGATCAGAAACCTCAGGGCTATAAGAATTCTAGAGCTCAGGGATCTCAATCTAAGCTAGGGTGACTCGAGGTTCAAGGGGGAAACCATCATGTGACAAGTATGGTAAACTCCATCTAGGTGAGTACCATGAGGGCACACGTGCTTGCTATAAGTGCGGATAGACTGGTCACTTCCAGAATGAGTGCCCAATGAGGAGGAGAGGTGATGGAGGTAATAAACATTAGTCTTCAGCAGCACCACAAAGAGGTGCCACACCTAATATGGGGGGAGGGTACAAACCGTTCTTATGCGATGTGAAATCGATAGG
Organism: Solanum clarkiae; assembly: GCA_011800125.2. NCBI lineage: Eukaryota > Viridiplantae > Streptophyta > Magnoliopsida > Solanales > Solanaceae > Solanum > Solanum clarkiae. Next base: position 15,618 of record JAABOM020074260.1, on the reverse strand, counting down.
ATCAGGAAGTTGCACCAGATGTTGCCACAGGTATGCGTCGAGTATTTTCCTATGATGTATATGAATTTCTTGGAATAGGTTCCACTATATAATTTGTATTTCCATATGTAGCTAGTAAGGTTTGGGATCCTTCCTGCATGTCTTCGTGAGTCCTTCAGTGTTTCTACTCTTATTGGTGAATCTATCCTAGCTGAAAGGGTATATAGTGATTGCGCGGTGTCTATCTATAATAGAGATACATTGATAGACTTGGTTGAGTTAGAGATGATTGACTTTGATATGATTATTTGTGTGGACTAGATTCAAGCCTGTTGTGCCTCTATCAATTGTAGAACCCGGACGGACAAATTGCAATTCTTGAATAACCCTATTATAAAGTGGGAGGGTAGATCTACAGTGCCTAAGAGTAAGTTTATTTCTTATCTTAGGGCCAAAAAAGTTAATTTCCAAAGGATGTATCTATCACCTCGTGCAAGTTAAGACTATTGATATAGAGTCTCCACCTTTTGTGTCATTTCCAGTTGTCAATGAGTTCCCTGATGTCTTCCTTGATGATTTGCCTGGAGTCCCTCCTGATAGGTGGATCGACTTTGGGATTGATATTCTCCCTGATACCTATCCTATCTCCATTTCTCCATATAGAATGGCTCCTGCTGAGTTGAAAGGACTGAAAGAGCAGTTGAAATATAGTGCATTGGCCAAGATCAGCCTTATCATATTTCTGAAGTATCGAAATTCTCATTCCATTCTCCTTTAAAATAGAGTGCATTGGCCAAGATTAGTCTTGTCATATTGTTCACTGAATCACGCGGAAGAATCTCTTGGATGAGATCATTTGTCTTTGTTTTAGTCCACTGATTGACTTGATCGGCAGTCTCACCAACCATGATCAAATTCGCAAGACATACATGGAATGTTAGAATTAGACACATGTATGCATGCTTCGAACAATAATTTCTTTTTTTGATATAGCCAAGAGCATATATAACTTTTTTCCCCTCTCATTCTTGCTCGCTTAGAAAATTCAACTTTTTATTCCTTTTAACTAAACAAATGCTTATATGAACAATATCGAACATTGACATCTTTTAATTAATACTACATGAGGATAGAATCATCAAAGGGGACCTCTATCCTAATTGTGTGACTATTTCTGCTCTTTCAAAGCTAGATTCATCAAGAAATAAAACAAATAATTGACTATTTTTCAATTTCATATTAGTAGTTGTATTCATTTGTAATCATATCACATGGCAATATTTGGAGTCTTATGATGGCAGTAGTATATGGGGTTATGATAGTTTAAAAACCAATTGTAGTAGTCAATATGAAAAATAAATACTCGTTTTCTGTTGATTTTGAAGGACTCTAAGAATGTAAATAAAAAATAAACCTTTGAATCTTGGAGTCTTAATGTTGCTTTTTAAATGAAAATAACAAAAAATTGGATGGCCCATGACCCATCAAATTAAAGATCTTTGAATTATCTTCAAATACCACCAATTTTGCCCCATTCAGAGTTTGGAGTAAAACGTTATGACTGTTTTCTGACAGACTGCTAGAGCAAAGTTGGTTCAACAATCCTAAATTATGGGTCGTAGTTTGAACTATGAGCCCATACTTTCAGCTTGTGGTTGACTTTTTGTAGTCAAATTTTGAGTCCCAAACTCTATGGATCCAACTACGGGTCCTAGAAGCCACTACAGTCTATAGATTGGGCTTGTCGTTTTGAGTTCCAAAACGCTGAAGATGTATAATTAGATAAGTGTAATTTTCTATTTTGCTGCTAATATAGTCAAATCATGTTATGTATTTTTTCCCTTCTAGTTCAACAAAATCTCTGTATTTACAATCACAGAAATGCAAAAGTGGCAAGTTAACAACCAATGCAATCTGCCTTATTGAATATACAAAAGTATAATGCACTCTGCTCACATAACTTATTAGCTACTAAAATTTTTCAAGTTGAATCATCTGAGAGGTCAACAACTCTTCAAAGACTAGGTAATGGAAAGAATATAAGTAGACGAAGCATTTATCATATAATATATCGGTAACTTCATTTGTCGCTAATGAAATGTTCCATATCCCTCGTTGGATTCCTTAATATTATAGGATAAAACATTTTGGAATGCCTCAATAACATAATTAATATTAGAAAAACTATCATTAGATGATAATTTTACCAAGGACCAAGCAAAATACATAACATTTAGCATAAAAAGTTCACTGAAAAACATAAAAAGAACTATTAACAGGCAATCACAGAAATCCACTACTTAGTATTGCAACTATTACTTAACATGAATGAAATTTTGTACCAATCACAAAGAGAGACAAAAATAAAGAATATTCTTGCCTTAGACCCCTTGATGAATGAAAAAGTCTATAAGAGGTTGAATTGAGCAGATTAACCAATATGAAATTCGAGGTAAAAATGCTCTCACCAAACCATACTGCCACCAAAACCCTACTGACCCTGACCACCAGAATCAATGGCCATGATGGCCATTGGTCGACCTCCAAGGAAGGAGGTGGAACCACCAGCACTTGTTCTCATGACTGAAAAACCAACATATGCCAATATCCTTAAACCTGCTCAACAGAACCATACAGCACTGCCTATGAAACATGTCATTTATTTACCAGGCGAACCACGTATTGTTTGGGAAGAAGAAGAAGTGCAACAGATGATTGTCAATAAGGATCTGTAGTATGCCTTTATTGAAAAATTCTCCTATGGGTGGCCGGAGATGCAAGAGTTGCGGAGATTGATTCCAAAGTAATGCGAGATGAAAGGAGAAGTTAATATAGGATTGTTAATCAATAGATACATCCTTATAAGGGCTACACTTCTAGAGTATTATGTTAATCTACTGTAAAAACTACAATTTTACATTAGACATAAGAATTGGTCATATCCCATGCGTACTCTAAAGTGGGATCCGCTTTTTGATCCAAAGGAGGAGACATCAATAGCCATTGCATGAATTTCTTTTTCATAGCTACCACCAAATTTCTTTGGAAAAGAGATTGTTTTCTCACTTGCTTCAGCAGTAGGAAACCCCCTTCAGGTGGATCTTCCACCCACAACAAGACTCGACCTAGTTGTGATCGGATCAAAGTAGAGGTAGACCTTTTAGGTGATTTTCCAAATAGAATAAATATTGGAATGAGAACCAAGGCGGGAGATATCAAGGAGAAGTGGATAAATATACAATATGACTACATGCCGAAACATTGTGCATCTTCTAATCTACAAGGCCATGATGAAGAGGAATGCTTTGTTTTATATCCACAATTATACCCAGAAGACGAAGAGGAACAACAAAAAAACAAAGAGGAAGAGAGGAAGGAAGTAGTGAACCCAAAAGACAAAGCTTTTACACAAGGACCAAAGGAAGATTGAGAGAAGAGATGGAACACGCTGCAAGAGGGGGTGGTAATGAAAACATGGAGACGTTGAACACAGTAGAGGCATGTGCTGGAAATTAATACTACTAATAAGTTTGAGGCGCTGGGGAAAGAACAAGCTGAAATAGAGCAAGGTAATAAGGGAGGACAACAACATAATCAGGCTAGTATATCTAATAGTGACAAGATATTACCTCAAAGTTCACAGGAATGAAGCAAGGGACAAGGGGATCATTAGTAACAACTGCACAAGGAAACAGAAATTGAGAAAGAGCAAGGTGATGCTCAGAGTTCTACTAAAGATGTCAATAACAGAGGAGTGAAGGATGGGAATAATTCTAATAGATTGAATCTAAATAGAAGGGATAGACAGAAGGGATAGAACAACAACAAGGTCAGAATTCTCAAGAAATACAACAAGGGGATAGTCACACGAGAGAAAGACAAGCACCTCAGCAAATCAATAATGAAGAGTCTATTCAACAAAAGGAAGCCAGCATGGGGAATAATGAGAAAGGACAAAAAGGGGTTGGAGGCCAAGATTCCCATGGAGTTTAGCATGAGGAAAATCTGATAGGGGAAAATGAGGGTGTCCAGACAAATCAAGGACAGATCAGCCCACAAAACGCTCCAGATATAGGAAAAATTTTTGAGATAGAAAAGGTGAAAAAGCAAAATTTGGAGGAGGATATAGAAATAGATTAAAATATTGAACATATGGGTAAAGAGGGCGACTTATCACCACAGCGAATGAGTCAAATTAGGGGAAAGAAAAAGAAGGGCAACAAGGTCCAGCAACTAGCTTCACAGATCAATACAAGAGGTAGAAAGGGGTCGAGATCTACAATTGATCAATGATAGCAAAGATATGTTTTTGGAATATAAGGTCAGTTAGGACACATAAAGCATTTGGTAGAGTCATTGACCTTCACAGGAGACATCAATATAATTACATAGCGTTACTAGAACCATTTCAAAGTCCGATAGAATTGGATAGCTGTAGAAGGAAATTGGGTTTGCCATATGCTAGAACTAATGTTCAAATAAGATCTGGATATTCCGGGTGGAGTAACGGGAAGAACAGTATGTGGAGGACTCCGTTCAGCAATTAAAATTTTTTATTGGTCTAAGAAGATCTGCGAAATAACTTGAAATCACAACAGTGTATGCAAGGTGTAATGCTTTGGAGAGGCAGGAATTATGGAGAATCTAGTAGATATCTTAAACAATTCTTCACCCTGGCTGGTTGGTGGAGATTTCAACACCATAATGGATGAAAATGAGAAAAGTGAAGGACTACCAGTGGCTCAGATGGACATGGCAGATTTTGCACAGTGCATAAGTGAGTGTGCTCTGAATGAAAATAATTTTAAGAGCAACCTATACACTTGGTGGAATGGCAGAATAGAAGAAGAATGCATTTTTGAAAAACTGGATAAGGTTTTTGCTATTAATGAGCTGTTGAATCTTATACCTAACAGAGAAGTACATCATTTGATTGGATAAGGATCAAATCATGCACCTCCTCATGTGGTTGAGAATGTACTACAAGAGAGGGTGATTAAGCCTTTTAGATTTCTCAACTTCTATACAAAACGTGCTGATTTCCTAAAGGTGGTAGAGAATGGATAGAGGGTGGATCACTTACATGGAAATCCCTTCACAATGATTCACTTGAAGATGAAGAAATTAAAAAGAGTTCTATCTCTGTGGAGCAAAGAAGATTTTGGGGATATTTTCGAAAACAAAGCTACTTTAGAAGATACAATTAAGGTGTAGGAGGTACAGTTCCAGATGGCCCCCACACCAGAAAATAGGGCATGGTTGCAGGAAGCAGAGGCAAAACTAAAGAAATATAGGCATATAGAGGAGGAGTTTTGGAAATAAAAAGCTGGGATAAGGTGGTTTAATGATGGGGATAGGAATATGAAATTCTTTCATGCTTTTGAGACAGAAATAAGAAGACAGCTGAAGGTGGAAGAAATTCTTAGCAGGGGAGGTAAAATTTTAAACACCATCCAGAACGTAGGGGATGAAACTGTTCAGGTGTTTAAAGATCAATTTGCAGAACTAGAAGAGGTTGATGATTACACCATGCTGCACAATATTCCAAGCCTGATAACAGAAGATCAGAATGAGGAAATGGTGAGAATGCCATCAGATGAGGAAGTGCAACAGGTTGTGTTCTCCTTAAATGGGGATAGTATAGGGGGTCCAAATGGCTTCTTAGGGCTCTTTTATCAGAAGTGTTGGAGTGTAGTTGGTTTTGATGTGATAAATATGGTTCAAGCTTTTTTTATGGGCATGATCTTCCAAGTTTATTACGCACATAAATGTGGTACTTATACCAAAGAAGGAAGTGGCGGAGAGGTTTGGGGATTTGAGACCTATAAGTCTTAGATCTTTCTTGAACAAAGTAATATCAAGGATGATACATGAAAGAATGGTGAAGGTTCTTTCTCTTATTATCTCTCCTAACCAAAGAAGTTTTGTGAAAGGAAGAAACATCATCGAAAATGTTTTATTAGCTCAAGAGGTAATGAGAGATATAAATAAGAGGAATAAGTTTCATAATATTGTTGTAAAATTGGATACAGCTAAGGCCTATGATAGGGTCTCATGGAAGTTCTTAGTAAGAGTATTGAGGAAGTTTGGCTTTGCTGAAAGATTGATTGAAATGGTGGTAAGGCTGATACGGAACAATTGGTACTCTACTCTAGTGAATGGTCAGGTTTTTGGTTTTTTCCGATCATCAATAAGCTTAAAGCATGGAGACCCTCTTTCCCCTACCTTGTTTATTATCACAATTGAAATTCTGGCCAGTGGTCTTAATAGGTTGTTTGAAGATCCAGAATTCAAGGGGTTTGGATTACCTAAGTAGAGCCTAGAGATAAATCATTTGTCATATGCAAATGGCATAATTCTATTCAGCTCAGGACACCCTTATTTTGTCAAGAAAATGATGAATGTTTTGAGAAACTATGAGAGGGTCTCAAGGCAGATGATTAATTTGGAGAAAAGTTTGTTCTAACTTTATGAAAGAGCCCCAGATCAGATTGTCAATATAATTAAAAGAAATACTAGGATGAAAGAGGGATCATTTCCTTTCATTTATCTAGGGTGACCTATTTTATATGGAATAATAAAGAATGTACACTTTCAACAATTGTTGAAAAAAGTCTTAAAAAGGCTTAGTCTGTGGCAGATTAAATTGTTATCATTTGGAGGAAGGTATGTACTAATTGCTCATGTTCTTCAGAGCATGCCAGTATACCTATTATTAGCAATGAATCTACCAAAGGGAGTAATCAATGATTTGCATAAAATATTTGCTAAATGCTTTTGGGGAAACACCATAGAAGCAAAGAATAAGCATTGGGTATCATGGGAAAGCATGTGTTATCCAAGAGAAGAGGGAGGGATGGGGTTCAGTTCTTTGCATGATGTTTCTAAAGCCCTCTTTGCTAAACTCTGGTGGAGGTTCTAAATAGGTACTTCTTTATGGGAAGAGTCATGTGTACCAAAATTGTAGAAAACTTCATCCAGTATTTACCAAACAATTGGGTATATCATATGTCTGGAGAAAAATGATAGAAGTAAGAGAAGAGGTGGAACAAGAGATGTAGTGGCAATTAAAGGGTGGTACTTTAAGTTTTTGATTTGATAATTAGACTAAGCAAGGGGCACTGTATTATATAGAAGATAACAAGACACAAGAAGAAGAAATAGAAGGTACAGGCTTTTATTAAACAAGGACAATGGGACAAAGCGATGCCAGGGAATACTCTTTTTGAGGAAATGGTAGATCACATCATATCTAGCATTAAACCACCTAGAAATGAGTTTGCTGTTGATTTTGCTTAGTGGTTAAATACATAAGAGAATTTCACAGTAAAGTCAGCATGGAAACTAATGAGACAGAAGAAAGAATAGAGAAGGGATTTTGGATATATATGGAGAAAACCACTGCCTATAAAGGTGTATTTTTTCCAATGAAAGATATGGAATAGAAGGATACCTACTAATGAAAACCTTAAAAGAATGCATATATATCTGATGTCAAGATGTTGGTGTTGTGAGGAGAAGAAGGAGGAGACTATGACACATATTTTTCTAATAGCCCCATATCTGAAAAGCTATGGAGGCAATTTGCTCATTTTGCAGGTATCAACATTACAAGAGTGCACCTATAGCAACTCATAACTATATGGTGGACTTGGAAAGGCAATCCAAAGATAACATTGATTTACAGAGAAATACCAGCAGCCATTCTATGGAAACTATGGAAAGGGAGGAACAATGCCAAGCATGGTGGTCACTCTACTCTATAGCAGATGACATACCAGGTGGAGGATCTACTGAGCAAGATGGTCAAGAAGGAGTACCTATGGATCAAGCTAAGAAAGGAAAACTAGAGTCAGCTAATTGGTCAACTACAAAAGTATAGTCCTCGGCTGCACTATACTAAGGTTTGGTGGAGAAAGCCAAAAGGGAATAGGTTAAAGTCTAACATGAATTGGGCTAGTAGAGTAAACCCTGGATGCAGTACATTTGTTTTCTGTATTAGGGAATCTTCTGGAAATTTCATCTATGCTAAATTACAAAGCATTGGATGGTGCACAAATATGGAGGAAGAAACAACAACAATAAATGAGGCTCTTACATACTGCAGAAAAAGGAAATACATGGGAATGGATCTGGAAACAGATTCTCTGGTTCTAAAAAGAATGATCCTCCAACAGTGGAGGATTCCATGGGAATTAATGGAGAAGATTGAAGAAATTACGGAATTGCTTTCACAGTTGCAGGTCAACATTGTGCATACTTTCAGAGAGGGGAATGGGGTTGCAGATGGATTAGCTAATGAAACCATGGAGCCATAGGCAAGCAAAGAATATCAAGAGCAATTAAAGGTCTAATTAATTTAGGCAAAGCAGAAGTACCATACATAAGAGTCAAAACAAGGAGAATCAACAACATTCATGGTCAAGAGAAAACAGGCAGAATAAACAGGTGTTGTTAACAATAATTACGCAAATGGAAAATGTATTTGCAAGATCTATGATAATAAAGTACAAACCAAAGCAAGAAGAACAGAGTACCGAAATACTACAGTGGTAAGAACCTCCCTAGCAAGCAAAATGGTCTGGAATGATAAAAGTTAAAACTGAGATGGCAATGCCTCTGGGATCGAGCACAACAACTAGGGGAATCTGACAAATCAGAACACCTAGAATAGAAAGGAGCTTAGTGGTTGATATCTGGGGTAACAATGCAAGATCAAAAGTAAACAACACTCTATCGATCCAACATGGGAGAGAAGGAGCTGAAGAAGACAAGCGTACCTTGAAGATGAAAAAGCTTCGACACAAATCTACGATCAACTGGAGGAACTCAGTGGATAAAAGCATTGTGGGAAACGAATAGGGGAGACCAGGAAATATTATTTTTTATTTTTCTCCTTAATTAGGAAAGAGTACTCTTGTCTCTTTGAATTTTCAAGACCTTGGGTCGGGTTTTGGGCTGCAGGGACAATGTGTATATGGGCTGCAATGTGTCTTTCTTTTGAAATATAAATAAAATGGTTGAAAGATCACTATTTAAAAACAACCAGTATGAAATTTTTGCAAATTTCAATGACTTCTAATTAAGATGACAACGACTGAAAGGTAGTTCATGAGACAATTGATTCTCCTATTTACATCTAGTGATCTCGAGTTCGAGGTGAAGTTGTCACTTGTGTGCTGTGTTTTCTAGGAGTATGCTATTTGATTCTTCGGTAAGTTGCTTTCTAGTCATCTGTATAATTTATTAATTTTAAATGTTATTAAAACAGCAATTGAATTATTATCTAGAAACCTTTTTATGGGATTTTATTTTGTTTCCCAAATTTCATTGTGATGTAAAAAGCCTACTAAGTACGAACTGAATTTCGCATGCAAAAATTGATTTCCTAATTCAATATACACTCAATTTCGACATTAAGAAATTTGGGCAGCAGTGGGGAATCTTGGACAATGGGCGAAAGCCCGATCCAGCAATATGACATGTTTAGTTGCAAGATGCATGTTATCTGTCATACTATACTTATATTAGAAATTAGCATGCCTTATGTCTTTCTATAGCACTTTTGAAAATCTTAATTTGAAATCTTTTAACTCATTCGTAAACGTTATGTCTGCTATTTGATCAAAATCATATTTTGGAACTTAAAGCTTAAGAATCTTCTGTATGGCTTTCTCCGACCAAGTACATACTCTATGTTACTAGCCTCTATGAGCAACGCTCTAGAATCTCAATATTCATTAAGTCCTTTTTTGCTTCAGATCCTTTTTCGTATTTGCTAGAGCAGTTCAGTTATATGATTATTCTCTATCTTAGTTACATAATTAGTTTCCAATCTCTTTTAATTATATGATCAGAATTTTAGACAATATGGAATCACAAAAGAGATAATCAACTCAGAACAAAAATAAAAATTACTATAATGCAAGGTAAAATCACCAAAAACAAACCATTGCAATCACCTCTTCCCTATATTCATATCACTTTTCATCATACCTTTTATGATCATATTTTCCCTCTCTTACAAAAACTCTATTATATTTTGTCTTCCTCAACACTCCTGTCATCGTAAATCATTTTGAACTGATCCTTGTAAAATTACTCGTGATACTCCACCTCTTCCTTATTCTCCTCGTAATGAATTTTGTATTCAACTTAACGATCTTGTTCTCATCCATTGTCTGATGGTCTATTGCACTCAACATACAAAGAGGCTTCAAGAGTATTAGGTTTTTTTTAATGATTCTTAATGACTTTGTTCTTGAATCACATGAGTTGTTAATTATCATCTAGCATTTGCATTAGATTCCAAACATTTTCTTTATATGACCTCATGTCAAACGTCAACCTTGATTTCTCATGTGGGTGCAAGCTATTGAAGTTGTACATGTCTCTTATTTGATTTAACCATAAATCTTACACTTACCAACCCAATCTCTTTCTTTATCTGAAAACAGTTCGAGGACTAGCAGATCGTCATATATCTCATAATTGTGACCTCCATAAAAACTGAAGAACAAGTTGCAGATATTTTCATCAAGGGTCGCAATGGCAACAAGGTGGAAGAATTTCGAAGAAGGCTTGGCATGACTACGAGAACCGCGATAAGAGAAAGTAGTCGTTGAGGGGGAGTGTTAAAATTATCATCTCCTACTTTCTCTAATTACCTAGAAGTATCTTGTAAAATATATAGTCTAAAAATATCTTTGTAGAACATTGTAGAAGAGTATAGAATGGTATGGAAGGATATAGAAGAATATAGAAGGGTATGAAAGGATATAGAAGAGTATGGAAGGATATGGGAGGATATAGAACGATATGGAAGGGAGTGGAGATTCCTAAGAGATATGTGGAGTATCCTACAGAGCTAATCTCCACCCTCAGATCAAATCAATCTCCACCATTCATTATGGAGGTGGAGTAGTATAAATAGGGGTGTTCTCCCTTATTTGTAATAAAGCAAGTTTGAGAGCATTCTCCCACAAAATACTTAAGAGCATTTTGAGTGTGTAACATTTTCTCCAAAAGTCTTCTTCTTTTTAATTATGTCCTTTCCATCTTCAACAGATTTACACATCGATCTGGACTGAAAAGAAGAATCTGTTTTATGTACTTGAAGGTTTCCATGGAGGAGCGTCACAAGGCACCCTGGGATATCAAAGGTTAGAAGGTCGCAATGATCAAAGCCATAGTAAAGACAAAGAACTGGAAGCTTACAGAAGAACCAAGCAGATGAGAGGGAGAATGACGACAAGAAGATCAAAGTTCCGCACACCGCCATGGAAGCTGAAAGGATACATTAGAAGGCAGTTTGAACAATAAAGAAGTGTGTAGAACAAGAGATATTTTAGGGTCAGGATTTGAGGATATATGGGCTTGGCCCCTGAACAATGTTGTAATGGACCCGATGTACTCTTGATATTATTAGAATAGAAGGGCTGGACGACCGATATTTAAATGTTGAGAAAAAATAGATGTTGTTGGAAGGCATAAGGAATAATATCTAATGATGAAACAAAACAGTTAAAGCATTCTAATTTCTTGTCTATATATTTAAAGCTATATAAATGAAAAGTGATGTAGAACATTTTTTTGGCCAGAGATCCAATTTATCATATTTTTAATAATTTATTTGGAAAATTTTTACTATATTTCTAGTTATTTATTATTATTACTCTTAACAAGAAATAAATGTGTCAATTACTACTTCTTTCATTCAATTTTGTTCCTTATTTTAAAAATTAAATGTCCCAAAATTTACTACTCAATTTAGTTGTTACTCATTATTATAATCGATTTTAAAATATATGAAACAATGCCGAAAATGTAACACCCCACAACTCTATTCATAGGATCAGAATTGTTTTTATAGTAAGTATGCAAGCTTGAACCTAGTGATGCGCTATTTGTTCCTAAATTTTAAGGCTCATTCCTATATGTGGAAAGTGTATTGAAAGTTGTTTCGGGTCACAAGAGACCGCTAGTAATTAGTCAAGTTTGGACCTTCTTAGCAATTAAGTTTATCACATTAGATTATGCAAGAATCAACTTTAAATGATAATAACACTCAACACACAAAAATTGTATGGCCCGTTATCTATCAAATTAAAGATATTTGAATTACCTTTCAAACATCACCAATTTTGCCCTATTCTGAGTTTGGAGTAAAATGTTATGACTATTTTACGGCGGACTGCTAGAGCAAAGTTAGTTTACTACCCTGAATTTCGGGTCGTTGATTGAACTATGAGCCCATACTTTCAGCTAGTGGATTGATTCTTTCAAGTCAAAATTTGGATCTGAAACTCTATGGACTGAACTATGGGTCATAAAAGATTCTACGATTCGTAGTTTAGGCCAGTCCAATGTGTTACAGGACGCTGAAGATATATAATTAATATATAATTGCTCTTCATATTTGCGGGCTTGAGATCATGTTTGTAGAGGTACGGGTACATTGCCCTTCCCATTCGCAGGCCTCACTTTTGCATTCATGAAGTGCATTACAGTGAACCTCCCTGTTCACAGTCCTCAAATCCACCTTCGCATAGGTTTAATCCCTCTTGGTCTCCGCGTTCCCAGGCCTTAATTCGCATTCATGGAGCTTTGTGCGTGACTAAATGTGTCCATCTTTTAAAGTCAATTTTTAAAACATTTCTACCATTTTTGATAGTCCAAACTTCGTCCTAGAAATCATTTTCAAGGGTTTTAAAGACAAATTGATTGGGTAACTATTTTCTGGCCTATTTCAATTATTTCCTTTGATTAATTTATTTTTTTAACTTATATTGTGGGATTTCAATGGTGGAATTTGGGGATGTTTGGGACTTTAGTAGATGATTCCTCCCTCATCTTATCTCCATTTTCGAATTAATTTTCACCATTAGAATCCTTATTACGAGGAGGGCATTTTCTTGTATTAATTTTTAGATTCCGACTACTTTTTTCGACATGGAATATTTGACCATTTTGTCCCTTTTTTCCGAATTGATTGATTTTAGTATCATTAGATTCATTATATTGTTATGATGTTATATTTGAATAGAGTTTGGTATTTTGTTATATCGTAGAAAGGGAAAAGCTTCGGAGTTGGCTTGATTTAAGACTTTATACAAGGCAAGTGGACTTCTAACCTTTTGTTCAGTATGATTGAGTCTAGTATGCTCCAATGCGTATAGATTTGGATGCTTTGGGGTAGAATTGGATCACTATAGGATTGATATGATATTTCAGATCAAGTAATTAGTCATATAGTGATATCTTGACTTGTGAATCAATTGTGAATGCAAAATATATGGGAATTTTGAATCATTTGATGTTGATATCATAATGGTAATTATTTTGAGATGTGAATGTTATTGAGACTGTGATTATATTAAGGTATTGATGCATATTGAAATCTTGTATATTTTATTGTTACGATCATCATTATTACGCCATCTATATATGTGTTTGCTTAATGATCCATTCAAAATGAAAAACTGAAGAGAAATGGTTCGAGCTAGTGAAAAGAAAAGAAAGAAAAGAGATGAAAAGTCGAAAAGAAATAGTTCTGGCTAGATATGAAAGAAAGTGATGAAGGACAATGGTTCCGGTTGATATGTGGTTCATGTATGGCCCCTATGGGTTCCGACTGATGCACAATTATGGTCAACATATGTGTATCATAGGACAGACATGCATTACAATTATTTGACATTTACATCGCATTATTTATTTCTCATGGCATTCACTCTATCTCATATTACTCTGGTTTGCTATTTTTATATGAAATGCTTACAGGAATGTATATCTATTGTACCATTTGACTTATTTATAGTTGGATCCCTTTGAGATATGATGCTATGTGATGAGTACATCTATATCCTGTGATTTCTCTATGTTGTATACATTATGCTGGGACTTTTCTGAGTGCAGATTTGTAGTTTGGCAGTATGTGGTTGAGTGTTAAGGAGTACTTGTATTCTTCATTGATTTACTCTACATTAGTTCCATTTGCTGATTACGCTGCTATTTGGTGCTCACCTCTTGCTACATTTTTGTAGGTTGTGAGTCTGATCCCTTTTGTTAGACTTTTTCTCATTTCATGATCGAGCTTTCGAATTATTCTTGAGGTAGCTACTTATGTCTTCAGCAGAACTTTAAGGAATCCACTATTATATTATGTTCTATTTGAGAATTAGATTTTTGAGACTACTATTTCTTTGAGTATTCTGCATTTACAGACTTGTACATATGATACCAGTCTTGGGAAGGTATTAGTTTTGGTTTAGAATGCTCTATTTATCTATTATTATTATGCTGGGTTATTAAGTCTTGGGCTGACTCGCTTTGGTGGGTTAGGTGAATGTCATCATGCTCAATTTTCGGGTAGGGACAATTTAGTATCGGAGCCTCAAGATCATAAGTCTCACATATGTATAAGTCTAGTCTAGTAGAGTCTTAAGGATCAACGCGGAGATGTCCGCTTATTATCCTTGTGGGTCTTCTGTTTTGGGTATTGATAATAGACAGGGATGGAGGTATTGGAGTTTTACATTATTATCACATTTAGGGAGAACTAATTGGTTGTTACTATGGATGCTTGAGTTCGGAGTCGGTCTTAAGAAAAATTACAGAGGTGAATCTTGGAATGGGCATTAATATGCTTAAGTGTGGATTTTATCTCAGAGATCTATATAGGGACTAGTGACTTAATTATGAGTAGGGGTGACAATTTCAGTCTATATAAGGTAAAAGTAACCCATTTTACCCATATTTATTTTAATGTATCAATCATATTTTCTAAATGGGTAAATATGGGTTGATCTATTTTAAGAGTTCATACAAATATGATCAAAATGGATAAAAAATGGGTATCCATATAGACCCATAGTTCCCCCAACTCATAATGAAAAATTCTTAATTTCTCTAAAAAAAAATTTGTGTACATAATTTTTTTTTGTTTCTTAAAAAAATTTGGAGGGGGTGGGGGGGTGGGGGTAGGCAATTAACGATTTTTTTATTTTTAACTAGGGTGGGAATAAGTACCGAGAAATTAAAAAATTGAACCAAGCAAAATTAATTTGGTTTTTCAATTCGGTGTCGGGGTAGGGGAATTTTTTTTATTGGGGAAGGCATAAATACCAAAATATCGAAAAACCAAATTAAGTCAAACTAATTCAATTTTTCAGTTAGGTGTCGGAGTGGTGGGGAGGTGGGGTAAAATTTTTTTTTTACTTTTTATTGGGATAAGCATAAATACTGAAAAATCGAACCAAACCAAACTAAATCAATTTATCAGTTCGGTGTTGGGGTGGGGTGGGGGCAAAAAAATTAACCTTTTTTATTTTTTTTATTGGAGCGGGCATAAATATCGAAAAATTGAACCAAACCAAACTAATTCGATTTTTTGGTTTGGTGTCAGGTTGGGGGGTGTGAATTAACTTTTTTTAGTTTTTTATTGGGATAGACATAAATGCCAAAAATTCAAAAAATCGAATAAAACTAATTTGATTTTCGATTCGGTGTCTGGTTTGGGGGGAATTAACTTCTTTTTATTTTTTATTGTGGCGACCATAAACTAAAAGCTTAAATTGTTACAAAGAACACACTTTATTTACTTAGTTATATTTTCAATGGTATGATGAAAAGCAGATC
>JAABOM020074252.1:0-35087 GCA_011800125.2 Solanum clarkiae | reverse complement strand
TCCTTCTCCTTCTTCTCCTCCTTCTCCTCCTTCTCCTGCTCCTTCTCCTCCTCCTCCTTCTTTTGCTCCTCCTTCTTCTCCTTCTTCTTCGTCTTCTTCTTCTTCTTCTTCCTCTTCTCCTTCTTCCTCTTCTTCTTCTTCTCCTTCTTCTTCTTCTTCTTCTTCTTCTTCTCCTTCTTCTTCTTCTCCTTCTCCTTCTTCTCCTTCTCCTCCTTCTCCTTCTTCTCCTTCTCCTTCTCCTTCTTCTCCTTCTGCTTCTCCTTCTCCTTCTCCTTCTCCTTCTCCTTCTTCTTCTCCTTCTTCTTCTCCTTCTCCTTTTTCTTCTTCTTCTCCTTCTTCTTCTTCTCCTTCTCCTTTTTCTTCTTCTCCTTCTCCTTTTTCTTCTTCTCCTCCTTCTTCCTTCTTCTTCTTCTCCTTCTCCTTTTTCTTCTTCTTCTCCTTCTTCTTCTTCTCCTTCTCCTTTTTCTTCTTCTTCTCCTTCTTCTTCTCCTTCTTATCCTTCTTCTACTTCTCCTTCTTCTTTTTCTTCTTCTTCTTCTTCTTCTTCTTCTTCTTCTTCTTCTTCTTTTTCTTCTTCTTCTTCTCCTTCTCCTTCTTGTACTTCAATCCATCCACATGGTAGACTTCTTCCAATCTTCCCAACTCCAACTACAGTGCCTTTTCTTCCATCTCTGAAGGCAACCTTTCCTCCTTTCATAGGTGCAAGTGAAAGTAATTTGTGTTTATCTTCAGTCATATGCCTTGAGCAAGTACTATCCATCTACCAGTTCTTGCTTCCTTTCAGTCTAGCTTGGGTCCTTTCTTGTTGTAAAAAGGATGAATGATATTTCATTTTGCCCAACTAGGTAACATGTTCCTCGACCTATTTCTTTTATTATTATTAGGCGACTTTCTACACACATTACAAGTGTTCCTATTTCTGACATTATTAGCGATTGGACACTCAATAGTAGGGTGACATACTTTACCACAAAGATAGCACAAGTCAGAAGAGGTGGCATTCTCCAGATAAAATTCTATTCCAGCTTTCCCATTATGAATCCTATTTCCGAGATGATTCATAATTCAAGATGACTGAGTCCACTTATTAGCCCTTTCTAAATCTAATTTTATGGTGCAAATTTCCTGAGTCAATTTCCTGACCTTCTCCTTCTCACTAAAGAACTCAATTTTGCATTCTTTCAACTTAGCCTCAACCTTTTGTTGTTCATCACTCATTTTATTCTTACCTCTTTCAACTACTATCAACTTATGTATTTCAGACATTAAGTTTAGCACAAGGTTATCAAGATTTTCAACCTATTTCTTCAACTTCTCATTTTCTTCATTAGCCTCTTTCAAATAGTTTTTTGATCTCAAGACTTTCAAGCTTTTGATCTAAAAAATCTTTGATCAGCTGATCGTTTTCATTGGCTATTTCTTGAAAAAGATCAATCAACCCATTCATTAGCAAAATTAGCTTTCTTTTTGAAAAAAAGGTGTAAATTCTCTTTTAGTTCATAAGTGCTTACTTCAGACTTGTTATCCTCCTCCAGGGCAGATTCCTCAGCAGCCATGAAGGCAGCTTCACTACATCCTCAGTATCAGAGTCCTCAATTCTAGATCCCCAAGCAACCATCATAGCATATTTCTCTTTCTCATTTTGCTTTGCAGCCTTTTCTTTCATTTCTTTCTCAGCTCTTTCCTTCTTCCACTTAATTTCCCATAGCGGACATTGTTTGGTATGATGATCTATCTTTCCACATTTGTAACATCCTGACTGGTTCTTTTCATCAAACCATTTCTTACTTCCTAAGTCTTCTGACCACTTTCAATTACCTATTTCTCGCTTGTCTTTTCCTTTCCCTTTCCTAAGAAACTTCTTGAAGTTCTTAGCTAGAAAAGCTATCCAATCCTCATCTATATCTGATCCTTCATCATCAAAGGCAACCTTTTTCACCTATTACCATTTCCTTCTTTTGACCTTCCATGTTCATTTCATATATCCTGAGATTCCCAAACAATCCATTTAAGGTCATAGTTTTAATATCCTTATCTTCTCTTACGACAGTAACCTTCACATCCCACTTAGCTTTGGGCAAAATTCTCAGGACCTTATCAACCTGTTCCCTCAGTAGTGAGAACATTCCCAAAGAAGCCAATTCATTGATGAACAATATGAATCTAGCCATCATGTCCTGGAGAGACTTATTTTCCTTCATTATGAAGGTTTCATACTCACTAAACAGCACGTCAACCCTGAACTTCTAAACTTGAGCAGTACCTTCATGTGTGCTAGTCAAAGAATCCCAAATCTATTTAGCGGTGGTACAGCTTGATATCCTGTTGTACTCATCGGGTCCCAGTCCACCAACCTGAATATTTTTTGCCTTAGCATGTTTTCTCATAGCCACAAGGTCATCGATAGTAAACTCTCTTCTTTCTTTAGGAACCTATTGACCTTCCACAGTTTTCATGGGGATGGTAGGCCTAATAGTGATTTTGTCCTAGAGCTCGTAGTCTTTTCCTTGCATGAAGTCTTCCATCCTAGCCTTCCACCAACCAAAGTGAGTTCCATCAAAGAGTGGTGGTCTAACAGATGATTATCCTTCTCCATGTCCAAGAGCTGGTGCAGTATTCATTCTGAACAGTTCTCAGGTATTAGCATTTAACAAGAACACCTGCTCTGATACCACTTGTTAGATTTGCACGACCTATGGATTTGCCTAATCTATAAAATAAATTTGCAGACGTGTTTCCAAAAAGTAAAAATAGAAGAACACACAGTACTTTTATGTTGAAATGCCCGGCTAAAAAAAATGAACACACAGTATTTTTACGTGGAAACACCCGTCTTACAAAAGGTGAAAAATCACGACCTATACCCCTACAAGAATTTTCCCCAGCGTCGCCAAATAAATGTGAGCCTTAACAAAAAGATTACAAGATCCTAGTAATCTATGATGATGCAAACTTCAAACGAACTACAACTACTCATAAACCTCCCCAAGATTATGTTCCCCAAGTCTTCGAGTTGCCCACAACTTGAAGAAACTACCTAATCTTAGTTTATAGATCACCGAGCTAAGTAGAACAACATGACTCAATCAAGACAACAAAAACAATTTCTGCGACTCAAAATAAAAGAATGAAATAGTTTACTCAATAGACTCAAGACCCTAGAACTAGACTGGCTCTTTTTCTTGCTTTTTATCTCGGTGAAAAAGAGTAAATATTTTTGCTCCTTTTAATCTCTTCGCTAAAGAAGTCCTCATTCAGTCAACCTCCTTGGTTTTTGCCTCAAGTTGCATTAGAGTTCTACTTCACTTGAAACTCTCTTTTTTAGTAACTCCTTCCATAGTTGTGATTTAGGAATTGACTTCCTACTTTGATGGTGTGTCCTTATCTTCAAGTGTCTTATCTATTTCGCACATCGTGGCCTCTTTTCGTTTCATCTGAGATGTGATTCAATAGGAACCTGATCAGTTAACATCTTTCATGATTCCAGGGTCATCATCAAAACTTCAGATGTCTCAACAACTATATTCCCTTTTCATGAACAAGAGGATTTAGCGTTCTTTTACTCTTAACATTTATTTATTTCTATAGATTTTTGTGCCCCGACCTTCCTTGGAAATTAGTGATGGAAGATTCTAGATGAATTTGTAAGTTTGTTACAGAAATATTAAAATGCAACTAAATGCGATATGATTTGTAAGGTGTTAATACAAATAAGTGTTTTGATTTGTTGCAGGGTAAAGCTTGTTTATTGGAATGATTATCCAATGATTCATTAAGAACAAAATGGAAGCACTACCCCTATTGACCAGGTTCATTATGAACTGGGGGGAGGCCAAACTTTTTCCACTCAACAAAATGGACTTCGGAGTGTTGGACCAGCTCCAATGAATGAATATGGAGGAGTTGTTGATCAAATTGCTGATGGAATGGGCAATCTTAATATGAATCAGAACATGTGAAGCACAATATCTATTTAATTGAATTTTCAAAATATAATACTTCTTATAATTTAGATAGCTAAAATAAAATTTGTATGCTATTTATAGACTTATTTATAGAATTTTCCGATGTTGAGCCAAAGGGTTTCTTTTTAAAAATTTAATTTAAGGTTCACATGATTGAGAAAATGTCCAGACCCCCCCTCCTTTGTGGGATTCCATAGAGTATGTTGTTGTTAATATTGTATGGTAGACGAAGAGTAGAGGCAGCAAAACCTTGATTTATGAACATTGAAGCCTCTCATCAATAAGAGGGGGACCCTGACTTCTTAAGTTCAGTTTGGCACATAAGGGAAACTAGTTGAAAACAAAAACAAAAATAATATCTTCGCTCGGACTCTTACCAGAGACCTTCAGATGTTAGACTGACGTTATAACCAACTACACCACAAAACCTTGATATTTTAGTTTTGAAATTATTTTACATTTTCATTAAGCACGATAACTGTATCTTATTCTTCACTTGTACTACGACTGTTGATTCTTTTATATCCATCATCTTTACTTTTTTTTTAATTTTTTTTGGTTTATGTCGGTAATTTTGTTTCATATGCTATGTTCACTATAACTTCTACTCATATTTGTCATATCTATTTTTGAATATGATTTTCTTTAGCTAAAGATTTTATCGAAAACAATCTATCTTATCTCATACAAGGTAAAGGTAGGATTTTATGTACACTCTCCTCGGATTCCACTTGTGGAATCACTCAGATATGCTATTATTGTTGTTGAATGCATTTCAGAGGACTAACGCCGTGATGAAGACATAAAGGAATACTACAAGACCCAAATATTGAGACATCTTCAAAAGGTAAGAATGAAATGAAATAGCATCCTGATGAATGAAATGTAACATTGTGCTTCTATTTTGTGGACACATCTAGGCATCACAGACGGAGCTATCAGGAGGTAAGTGATTTATTTGAACTCTCTTGAAAAGGTACCCTATATATGAAAGGTTAAATTTTAATTTTATGAGTATATCTATTAAAATGAACCCATAGACAGGCTTAGTTTAGTGGTTACTCCATGCAGTATATATTTTCTCCTTTTTTTTAGTCTTTGGAAAGTTTCTAAGATTGGCTCACCTTTTTGGTTTTAATTTCAACTTGATAAAAAAATCTTAATTGTTTTGGGAATATTAGTTCTCTTCTGGATTGTTCTTGGAAGATAGGACTCACCATAATAAGCAAAACTTGATATCTAAGCTAAACGTCTTACGTAGGATGATCATAGCCCTTGGTCCCTATATGGTAAGATCATGTAGGCAAAAGTATGCGTTAGTACGTTTGAATATACTAAGTATGCGGGATGCAATGCGTATGACTTATCGAACCTATATTCAATGTTAGATGGCAAGGGAAAATAATATAGAAGAAGTATATAATCAAGGGAATATAATACAACAATATGCCATAACATTTATGATGTATGAAGTGCAATAATGCTCATATATAGTGGGGATGTGACCTTAACTGACATTACAAACTCATGTGGCTATTACATGAATTTGCCCGATATTGACCTCCCATCGGTTGGAGAAGATCACTTGCCAAAGGTAATCTATACCACACCTTACGACCCGATCATTTCGTATGTTGTGGCCACCTCCTTTACGACCCCGTCATTTTGGAAGGATTTCTATAATCATATCATATTAATAAATGAGTAACCATCCCTTATGACCTAGTCATTTCGTATATGGTCACCATTTCTATGGTAGCACATAGTTCGAGGAAAGGGAGAGGACCCTTGGGGATAGCCCTGACGTCCCCAATCCATCAATGCTAAGTCAACATCCCACAAAAGTACTTATACATATGCATGCTTTTAAAAGAGGCAATAGTCATGTCAAATAGTTTCAACAAACATTTAGGCTTAAAGCCCAATCATACTTCATAGCCATTCATTCATGGGCTAAAAAGACAAATCATAGTTCAATATCATGTTTCTCATGCATAGGAATGGCCCATTCATTAGACTACATGGTGCTACCGCCCAATATACTCAAAGAGCCAATAAAAATAGACATTCATGTGATCACACTCTTGTCATAAAAAATATGTGAGCTTAACTCACCAAAAACATTTTCATAAATTATCCATAAGCTTAACCCATCGGTAATTTCATAAATCCCATGCTCATGAGATGGATATGCGATGAATGATATGAGATTAGAATGGGTAATAGAGATTAAATTTAAAATCAACAATATAATATGAAATTCAAGAAAAAACATAATTAAATCCATATTTAGAATCATAATATAAATCACCCAAGCACAAAATAAGCTTTAAAAGGGACACATGTTCATAACTTAAGAGAGTTTAAAATGTGAGGAGTGAATTTTGAATGTTAGGAATAGAGTTTAGGTCACTTTGAAGTCTTTAGATAACATAGAAAGTCTCAAAAGACCATTACGATAAATCAATTTTATGAAAACTCCATTAATGAAACTGATGGAAAAATTTCATGTCACCACCTCAAGGAATGGTACAGGGTCATGTGGCACTACATGGTCTGTGTACCAGCCCCTGAACCCTCACTTAGAAAAATTTTCCTCTTGATGAAGCTTCAGAACTATAACCCAACACTTAGAACTTTTTATGGAAAAATCACCCACATGGCCCGTATGAAGCTACATGGGTCGTGTAGGTGCCCATATCACCATACTTGGAAAAATATTTCACGACAAGTTACAAGAAGGTGATTTCATACTTAGAAGAATTTTCATTCCAGAAGCTATACGGTTGGCCATACGGCCCGTGAAGGTGGCCATATCCCACTACTTTGCTCCTAACATTGGTGTTCCAAGATCAAGGCCATCACACGGCCCTCCACACGGTCCGTAAAGTGTCACACGGCTCGTAGAGGGTCCAAGAGTGATGTTCCTTAGCCCAAAACTCTACACCAAGGCCAGCACCAAAAATTAAGGCCAAGTATCACACCAGTAGAAGCTACATGGGCCGTGTGACCACACATGGACTGTGTAGTTTCCCTTGAGGTGACGCTTGGACCATATTTTGCAAAAAATGACAATTTCAAGCTCCGATGAAGTAGTACAATGTTCAGGTGGTAATTACAGTAAGAGTTAGTATTTCAATTACTTTTGAAACAATTCATTTGGTAAAAGTTTTTAAGTTTCAAAAGAAATAAATATTTTTTGAATACTTATTTTTCATTTAGTTTTACATTTTAGGTTCTTGAAGATACATATTTATTTACAACATTCATGAACCTCTTCGTAACTTTTTCTTAATAAAACTCTTTTACGCTAAAAACGTTTATCCTATAATGAATATTGTTGTTTTTCTTTGAAAAGACGTCTCATCAAGATGAAATCAAAGCACTTTCCCTTGAAAACACTAGAGAGACATTAAACCAAAGGTGAAATCACCAATTCAAGAATAGAAGAGCAACATTCTTGAATGCTACTTGTTTTGTGGCTTAGTTGAATCCCGAAGATAGAATTGTCATTTATTCTTTTTCTTGCTCATATGAGAGACTCCAACTATCTTCAAGAAACGTATTATGTTCCTCTAAGCCAAACAATTTCTTATTTAGAATTCATTGTACTATCATTATTCTTGTTCTAACAATTTGAAGATAGTTGTCTCTATGACATCCACATCTATATCTAATAATATTCCATCTTATCCTAATCCTAATTTTGAAATATTTAATGGAAAAGACTTTCCTAGATGGCATGGAAAGATGGACTTCTTTTTAAGACGATTGAAGCTGACATATGTTCTTGAGAAACCTTGTCCTGAGGCTCCCGATTATGAGGTAGTAACTGACGAGTCTTCTTTGATTAAAGAACAAATTTCCAAGTGGGAAGATGATGATTATTTATGCAAAAATTATATTCTTGTACGAATGTCTAACAAATACTATGATCAATATTATATCAAGTTCAAATTTGATAAGGATATTTGGGACAATTTTCAAGCTATCTATTTGGCAGAAGAGACGAGTTCCAAGAAATTTCTTGTTTCAAATTACATGGAGTTCAAAATGGTTTGTGACAAGTCAATTACTGAACAAGTACAAGAGTTTCAACTTATAGCTAATAAAATTGCTATATCTAGAATTACTCTTGATGAAAACTTTCCTGTTGGTACTATTGTCTCAAAACTCCCTTTGTCTTGGAAAGAGTATAAAAGTAAACTCTTGCACAAGATGGAAGATTTGAATATCAAACAATTATTGCAACACTTGCAAATTGAGAAAGAGATGCAATATTGGAACGATATTACTTCAAAGGAACCCATCATGAATGTTCATATTATTGATGAAACATCCACCAAGAAGGAACATGACAATCAGAAACTAAAGGTAAAGAAGAATGTGCATATTAAGCATACTGATTCTAAATTGAATGAATGTTATCATTGTCATAAAATTAGTCATTATGCACGTGATTATAAAAATCTTAAATGAAACACCCCTCATGTTCTTTAGAAAATCCCATAATCATAATTTCCATATATCTCAAAAACTGCCTATGATTTCGAAAATCCGACTTCATATTCTTGATCAGGGGGCAAAATTGAGTGAGAAATGGGTGTAACCCAGATTTTAGAAAATTCATAGCAAAAAATAATTTTCACTAAATTTTTTGATTTTTAGTGTGCATCTGTGACTAGACTATGATGTGAATTGAGCGCGGATTAGCACAAAACTATCTCCGTGATGTGTTCGCTTCGTGAACTGGATGCGAACCAGTGTAAGTTTTTCCTTAGTTTCTTATTTCATCCAGGGGCATTTGAGTAATGACCCAATGCCCATTTAAATGTGAAAACCTCTATACTTAGCCATGTTTCACCTTCAAACTCTCAAGAAAGCACTCTCTAAACCCTCTCCATTCATGTAAGGACCCTGACCCGGATTTTTGTATAGCTTTAGTAACACTTGAGATTTGCTTTTGGAAAGTTTTGGGCCAAGGTGACACCTTGTGGAATCTCCAAGTTCACTTCCAAGCCTTTAGTTCAAGCTTATTGATGTTGTTCTAGGCCATCATGGGTCCATTACATCAAGCCAAGTTCAAAGGAATTTTCGTTGGCTAAGTTTGACGCAAGTACCGATAGGAGGGTCAACCTTAAAGGGGCATATCACTTAGCACAAATGGAACTGGGTGACCCCCCACCTATCATATTAAAGCTCTTTGAATTAGCTTTCCTATGCACTTGGTTTTACCTCATTTCAAATTCCAATGAAGAAGTTATGCTTGTTTTCGTAAGACCCTCTTGTTCAGTATTGCCACACCGGCAAGTAAATGGCCAGTGAGATATCTAACGACTCGTGAGACTGCCCTTGAGCATGAGAAGGCCATCTTTTGTCCAAGTATTGTGCCATGAACAGCCACACGAACCGTGTGGTGTGGCACGATCCGTGAAGCCCTCCGTGAGGCTTCTGGAGTGAAATTTTTTCTAAGTATTGGGCCAAGTTCCAATTTTCAGAAATTTATCTAAGTGTGGGTTCACGAGAAGGTAAATGGATTGTGTAATGCCACATGGACCATTTACCCTCCAGTCAAGTGACTTCTGATAAATTTTTACTCCGATTCATTAATGGCATTTTTATAAATTCAGATATTCCTATTGCTCTTTTGGGAATTCCTAAGCTATTTTAAGGTCATCTAAAGACCTAAAACCTATTTTCAATATTCAAACCTATCCCTCGTAATTTTGATCTCTCAAACACTGTCAAAGTCTTTCCACAAAAGAACTCTTGGGATTTCACCCTTTGAGCTTGGGATTCAAGTCTACATCAAATTTCTTTGGGGTTTCTTCATCTTATGA
The DNA here is from genome assembly GCA_011800125.2 of Solanum clarkiae. NCBI lineage: Eukaryota > Viridiplantae > Streptophyta > Magnoliopsida > Solanales > Solanaceae > Solanum > Solanum clarkiae. Next base: position 25,282 of record JAABOM020074252.1, on the reverse strand, counting down.
AGGTATGTAGGTTTGATCCTAGATTTCCTTCCAATCAAGGAGACCCAAAATTATTTTCAAGCAATTTCATGAATTTTTCTTACTTTAATTTGGGGTTTTAGATATTATGATTCCTTAAATTCCAATAATAAGTGGATTATGTTTCTCTACTGATTTTAAGATGATTTAGGCTTTGAAATATTGTGAAACGATCCCAAAAAGTGTCTGAAAATGTGTCTCGAAAGTGCCCAGAATTGTAATTTTCATATATCTCAAAATTCGTGCGTAATATCGAAAATCCGACTTTATATTCTTGCTCAGGGGATCGAATTGAGTGCGAAATGGGTCTAACCCCGATTTTAGAGAAACTATATCAAAATTTTGTTTTTCAAAGTGATGAAAAAATAGTGAGCAGGCGCGACGCGGCTAGGGCGCACCAGTGTGTTAATTTAGTTCAGTTTTTGTGTTTCGGTCCAAGGCTTTTGGTTCTTGGGCCTAAGCCTTCCCATACGTAAAAATACCTACACTTAGCTATACTTCACCTTCATATAATACAATACATTTCCCAATGCTCACTTAAACACTTAAACAAACATTTCACCCTAAATTTTATGTCCCAAAACTCATTGGATCTTAAGGTTTTCATTCAAGCTTCAAGTCTCCATTTCCAATCATCTTCAATTATTCTTTAAAATAAAGCTACGTGGGTTTCAAACATTGGGTCATTTCACATATGGTATCCAAGTTTCCTTTTTACTCAAAATTACATGTTTCTAAGTTAATTTTCCATATGGGCTTTCTATTATGAATTTATCGATGAACTATGTTGGAGTTTTGTAAAAGTGTGATTGTTTTGGTATGTTTTGAGCTATGAATCTTTGATCTATCTTGAGATTTGATAAAGAGTTTTAATGTATATTGCAAGAGGGTATTATAAGTGTTAGTGGGTGGTTTTATATTAAATTTACTTGCATGATTTCACACTTGAATTGCATGGTTTTACACTAGGATTGCACCTACCAAGTGTTTGATAAAATGCCCAATTAATGTATCTTGAGTTGTTGAAGTCCTAATGCTTGCATATGAGTTAAGTGACTTTACGATGATGAAAGGCATATATATATGTGTTGAATTCATGAGACGTGTTTATGGTGTTGCAAGTTGATTTCCATGTTGAGGGGATATCAAGACTCAGTCACCTTTTGTGGGGGTGTCAAGCCTTGGGGGCCTTATTTAGGGGATATCAAGCCTCAATCACCTTGTCAAGTGGGTGTCAAGGCTCGGTGGCCTTGTTGAGGTGGTATCAAGCCTTAATCACCTTGTTGATGGGGTGTCAAGCCTCAGTTGCCCTGTTGAGAGGGTACAAAGCCTCAATCATCTTGTAGGGGGATGGCATGCCCATACTACCAATTGAGGGGTATGTACCTTAATCACCCTTTCAAGGGAAGAGGTGCCTTGGAGTTTGAGAATGAAATATTTGGTCTATGGTGATGGTCTATTCCTACACATTTATTTGGTTCTATATAAGCATATGGTTTAACTAGCACATTTTACTTCAAACATTAGTTATGCACACCATGTTTTTATCATACTATCCCTTGCTTATGATTATGTATTTCGATTATGTTGCCTATCTCTTATTGCATTGCGTCCTACATACTTAGTACATTTAAATATTCTAACGCATACTCTATGCGTTCATGATATCACCATGTAGGAATCGGAGCTCCTATTGATTCTCCTCCTCGTGGCTAGACGGATTGTTCAAATTAGCTTTTGGTGAGTCCTCATGTCCGGAGACAATATCTATCTTCTCTCATAGTTATGTTAGAATATATCTTGTATACTTTGATTACCTATTTTCATTATTATGAGGCTGAGCCCAGTTTCTTGTCTTGGCCCTTGCTAAGTTCTATATTTAGAGGTGTTGTTGGACAAGTATGTATTGATGCTATAAGCTTGACTCTCTTTTGATTGTCTTGATGTTTTATGAAGTGAGGGTTTTCCCTTCTCCTCTTTTACTATTATTTAATTGCTTCTACGACCAAGGATGTGTAATGATATGCAAAGAGGCTTCCTTGAGGTCCCTTCAGGTTCCCCATGCACCGTGTCACATCTAGGCCCTAGTTTGGATCGTGATATATTTAATTTCATCATTTTTATGAATCTATTATTATGCTTGGTCCCTTTAAGGCTTTGATCTAGCATGGGTGATTTATATTATAGTTAAATGTGGATTTTGTTATGGTTTTACTTTAAATCCAAATTATATTATTGATTTTAGATTGAATCTCAATTACCCATGCCATTCTCACATTTTTCACACCACATGCATCTCATGAGCAGGGATTTATGAAATTATAAAGTGGGTTATGCCCAATTATGTTTTATGATATGATTTTGATAAGATATTAGTTATGACAAGAATGTGATCACATAAATGTCTATGATTATGGCTCTTTGAGCATTTTGGGTGCTTGCACCATTTTGTATATGAATGGGCTATTCATACGCGTAAACAATATGACTTATGAAAGTATGGTTTTGGCATTTGAGCCGAAGTATAAACTATTATCAACAACATTTGGCTTTTAAGCCAATTGTGCACTGAAAGGATTTGGCAAGACTTATATCTCTTAAAAAATCATATATATGTATATTATGAGTATTCTTGTGGGATGATGACTTAGCACCAATGGATTGAGGGAGTGCTCTCTTTCCTAGAACTATGTGCCTAACACAGGTTATGTGAAATCCTATCCGAAATGGAATATGTTCCATTAAGGAAGCTTGCTTAATGCAAAATGGGACGGGTTCCTATAAAGTGAAGTATGGTTTACCTTTGGCAAATAGACCACCTCTTTACCGATGAGGGGATTTCATCAGGATTCCATGTAATAGCTCCCTTGGTCTTACTTATGTCGATTGAGGTCACATCCCTGCTATATATAGGAGCATCAAGCGTTTCATGCATCAATGGTTTCATGGTATCTTGTTATACTATTCTCTTGATTATATCTTTCCTACATTATGTGCCCTTGCTATCTAACATTGTATGCAGGTTTTGGTAAGGTATATGCATTGCACTCCGCATACTTAGTATATTCAAATGTACTAATGCATACTTTTTCCTACATGATCTCACCAGGTAGGAACCGAAGATTACTTTCATCCACTTTCTGATGGATAGATCGGATCTTGAGACATTGGTTGTGGTTTGTCCTATCTTCCAAGGACACGCCATCATTCCTCTACCTTAAGTTACTTTTCTTTATGTTATCTATACTTTGTTGGTGAACCCGGAACATGTTTGGCCTCCCTCCTATCTTATGACAAGAGGCGTTGTAGGATATGTTATAGACTCTCATCGGATCTATGTGTTATGTGTTGTATTTGAACCTTATGATCGTGGTTATCTTTTGGTTATGGCTAACATGGATTAATTATGGGAATTTTGATATGTATAAATATGTCTGATGTGGAAATATGGAAGATCCTAAGTCTCGAATTGCCCCCATAGCGTCAGTCATACTTACTTGCCCCTTAGTCATTATGTGCTATATACTATGGGAATACATGCTAATCTCTTTTCCTAAGATATCCCCACAGTGTGAGTCCTACCTACCTGTCCCTTAGAACTATGTGTTTAATTTTGAATATTCTTCCAAACCAATGATGTGGATTATGGTACTTTAAGGCTTGTCTGGGAACTCTCGGTTTCCCATTCACTGTGTCACTCCTAGATCCTAGGTTCGGGTAATGAAAAAGATGGTATCAGAGAACTATGTTTATAAATGGTCCTCGGAATCCAACATGTCGTGACAGGTAGAGTCTTATTCATGGGTGTGAAGCGCGCCACATCTATAGGTAGGAGGCTATAAGGCGTTTTGGGAAATGTTTCACTTCTTATGATTCACATCATGCCATGGAGCGTGTCTTAAGATTTCCTTTCTCCATCCCTCCCTATCGGATAGGTAGAGTTACTTTGGCCTCATAATACAATCTAGGCAAGGAAGAGGTTGTAGCTGATCTTATAGATGATGTTAGATGGGAGTTGGTGAAGGGTGTGCATGGTTTAGCAAGCTTCTCCTCTGAATATTCGAAGTTCTCTTTAGTTTCTTGGTAATGATGGAAGGTTTGTTAAAGGTTTCTCACCTATTGCATCTCCATTGACCTAGCTAACTCAATGATGACTAAGTATACATGGTCGGATAGGTAGGAGAGGAGTTTTCAAGCATTGAAAGAGTCTCGACCCAAGCCTAGGTCCTAGACGTGACATAGCGAATGGAAACCCGAAGGAACCCCAAACAAGCCTATTAGCATATCATACACACATCCTTGGTCGCGAAAGCAAAATAAACAACATCAAGAGAGTATAGTAAGGATAAGGCACTACAGGAAGTCTTTAATAGCATAAATTCTAATGAGTCAAAGCTCAAAGCATAATTATACCACTTGTCTAACAACACCTATAGCATAGATTGGGCGGGGGACAAGATACTTTTCGGGCTCACCCTTTTAGTATCAAAGTTCAACATAAAGAGATAACAAGGGTAAGAATGCAAAGCTGGTGTCCCCGAACTTGAGGACTCACTAATAGCTTATCTTCAAGATGTCCAAACTATGCACGAGGAGGATAATCGTGAGGAGCTCCAGTTCCTACATGATGACATCATATAGGCATAGAGTATGTGTTAGAATGTTTGAATGTACTATGTATGTATGGTGCATTGCAATAAGAGATAGATAACATAGTCAAAATGCATATGCATAGGCAATGGGAAGTATAATGACAAAATGGCATGCATGATCAATACTTGAGGTAAAAAATGCTTAATCATAATCTAGGAACGAAACTTAATATGGAATATATGTATGCTCGAACCTTGCCCAACAAGCTTGAGATGGACCACATAGGCACCCACTCACCTTATGGTATAACCTTTTCGGAGAGTGTTACCGATACCCCTACCTTACGACATAGTCGTTTTGGTAGGTAGTATAAGAGATCCCCTACTTTACAATATAATCTTTTAGGTAGGAGCTGTGAGTTATCCTACCTTACGATATAATTTTTTCTGTAGAAACCATGAAGTATACCTTATGGCATGGCCTTTTTGGTAGGTGTTATAGGATGTGCTTACCTTACGATATAATCTTTTCGGTAGAAGACATGAGTCATTCGACCTTTTGACATGACCTTTTTGGTAGATCTTATAGAATGTCCATACCTTATGATGTAATCTTTTCGGTAGGAATCATGAATATAGCTCATCAAACCATCACATTCAAGTATCAAGAAAGAACTCCTCATTTTCCCAATAACACAACAAACATGAGAGCCCAACAATTCACTTGCAATACCAGAGGTGCTTCATATGATTTAAACACACATATATACATTCCTTTCATCATCATAAAGCCACTTGACTCATAAGTGGTGCAATAGATGATCAATACCTGAAGAATTCTTAACAAGACATTTTATCAAACACTTGACGGGTGTGTAATATTTATTTAAAATCATACAATTCAAGAGTGAAATCATATAAGAAAAATCAATGTAAATAAACCCACCAACACTTGGTAACACCCTCATGAAAGGCACATTGAAATCTCCCATCAAATCTCATCATAGATCATAGTTTCATAGCACAAAGCATGCATAGTCACAATAGATAAACCATCTCATAATATAATCCTAAAATAGTAAATACGTGCTTTCAATCAACATTTCATGAAACCCCAATATAACTTTTAATCAAAGACCATAATGAGTAATGCCCGTAAGCAACACAACTTGGAAATATGCAATTTTCACAAAAAGGAAGATTTGGCTTCATAGGTGAAAGGTACCCATGAATGAAACCCACATACCTTAATCTTGGTATTTCTTGAAGAAGAACTTGAGGAGGACTTGGGGCTTGACTTGGTTTCCTTGAACTCCAACAAAACGTCTTGAAAATTTGAGAATGGATGGAGAATTTGATGAAGATTAGAGAGGAATTTGAGAGTTTTTAGTGAGTTTTTAGTGAGTTTTTAGGGCTAAAAAGGCTAAAGAATGAGGGATTTTCGCATAAATAGGTATTGGGTTCTTACCCAATTGCCTTGGAGTAAAAATAGAATTTTTCAAAAATTTTGAACTAGTCCACGCCAGGTCCTTGTCGCGAAATGGTCGCGGACAACTACTGTTTTTGCAAAGTTTCGCCAAAAAGTTATTTTCTTGGCATGGATAAAGTATACCTTGTAGGTACTCGTTTCCCCACACAATTTTGCCTGCTAAACAAGAATATGAAGTGGGATTTGCGAAATTCTGCATGAATTTTGAGATATTAAAAAAATGCATCATAGGGTCTTTCCGAGCTACGTGGAGGGGTGTTTAAACATCTTGGACTTGAGATACAAGGGAATTACAATTATGGGGAATTCCTAGGCAAGTGTGGGGCGTATCAATATCTCCCCCTTGGGAGCATTGGTCCCCGAATGTGGAAGAAACATGGGTAAGAGAAGAAATTACGAAGGTTCCAGACCAACATGAATGCAATAAATGCACTTAAACCTCATTTTTGAAGAGTTTCAATATGAATGTCAGAAGTCACTATAAACTTGTGACCATGATCATGAATGCATGCTAAATGACCTACAGGCTGAAACTTAGGACTTAATATCATAGAAAGAACTTAGTTTGCTATCTCAAGCTTGAATAGAATAAAAGAGGTACGGATATCGCTTCTTCATGCCCGCTCCGGCTCCCCAAATGGCACTCTCAACTTAGTGATTCCTCCGAAGAACCCTAATGGATGTTACACCATTGTTCCTCAACCCTTTTACATGTTCACACAACATCTCCACCGGGACCTCCTCATAGGTCAACTCATCCTCCTCAACGCCCACAACCTCAAAGAGTTCTACAACACTTGGGTCACGCATACACTTCTCAATATAGACACATGGAAGACCAGATGAAAAATATTCATACCGATGGGGAACTCCAATTCATAGGCCACCTTACCAATTCTCCTCAATATCCTATAAGGATCCTCACACCTTGGGCCCAATTGTCAACCTTATAGACATATAGTCCATCTTGGTACCTAAAGCCTCCATCTCTCCCTTGCGAGAAAACCTTTATTCTCAACTTCAACCAACCTCATTCCTTACCTAGTCAATCGGTGTACTTGTCCAACCACCTTTTCGCTATCCAAATATTCCCACTTTCCATAATTAGCAAGCGACCTCTTATTCCTCAAAATTTGCATCATCGCCCTCAAATGATTCACAAGCTATTCCTCACCTCCGGAAATGAACCATCATACCATCATTAAAGGCCACCATAAACATATCAAGGTAGGGTTTAAAGACCTTATTCATGAGAACTATAGGCATAGCCGGTGCACTAGCCAAACCAAAAGGCACTACCATAAATTTAAAATATCGAAAATGACATCAAGAAATCATTGACCACCAGAATCGAGTTAATAGGAAGAACCTTAGGCTCAACATCCCTACTCTTACAAGATGATAAATGCAATCCTTAGAGATCAATTAGATCTTAAGACAAGAAATGAATTTACCCCTCCAATACCACCTTACAATCCCCCATTCAAGGATGGGTTCATTAGGGAATTGGAATCTAACTTTACGGGTTCTACAATCAATGGAGACACAATATGCATGTAATTAGTCCATCCCAAGAATGACATCAAAGTCGACCATATCTAATTCAACAAAATTACAAGGCAAGACCTAATGCAATGTGATCATGTGACAATTTCTATGGACTTTTTTGGCAACACTAGACTTACCAATGGGTGGGGGGATAGATACCAAAAAGTTCACATAACAATTCGGGACACACATGAAGCCCACTAGAAAAAAATGAATTAATGAAAGAAATAGTGACACCTGGACCTATCAATGCATACACTTCAACATCAAAGGAAACCTCAACATACATGTAGCAACATTGGGTACCACATCCCTTCCTTGCCTCCCTTGAAGAGCATAGAACCAATAATGTCGTGGAGTATCCCCTTGGCCACCTTGACCCTCTTGATCAACATGAGCACCTTGCCCTTGTGGTCATCCATCTTTGCATTTGTTGTGAGCATGTGGATAATCAAAAATATTGTGGCCCATCTCACACACCCAAAGCATGCACCTGTGTTCTTCCAACATGTGCCACTATGATTTCTTCCATATTTTGGGAATCTAAGAAGAGTCACCCCATAATCACCCCCTTGGAGCCTTAGGTTAGGCACCCCATCATTAGTAACCCTCTTATTAGGAACACTAGAGGATCCTCGGTCTTGAAACTCGATACCTTGGAACTAGTCACCCTCAAATCGATCCCTCTTGGACTCCCCACTTCTCTTCTTCCCAAGCTTTTCTCCCTCTAGTTGTTTCGTATAAGTCATGAGGTGAGACAAATCCATATTACTATTTAACATGGCAACACGATACTCCTCATTCACCGAATTGAATACACCCATCACAAATTTGTTCATCCTAGACCTTGGTTCTGCACCAACTGTGGAGCGTATTTGGAGAGTTGGTTGAACTTGAGGGCATACTACCTCACACTCATCTACCCTCTCTTTAAATTCATGAATTCCATTATTTTGGCCTCCCTTAGCTCACGAGGGAAGAACCGGGTGAGAAATGTCACCTTAAACTCTTCCCAAAGGATCACATTATCATTACCCTTCTCCACCTTCTATTAAGTGAACCAAATTTGAGCCACCCCCCCTTGAGTTGATAGGCCGTTAACTCTATTTTTGGTTGGATATTAGGATTATAGGAGCTTGGGACCCTGGATGAATTTGGTTGGTCATTGCATATTGCCAACATAGTAATAGCATTTCGAAACTCAACTTCGATAGCCCTTCCATCTTGAGGAGCTTGAGGAGCAGGGTAAGTTGATTGTCCCGTGGGTCCACAGGCCCTTGTTGGACTTCCTCTTTGTAGTGGCATTATCAACAACTAGAAGAGCAAAGAATATCCATTAGGGGAAAAGACTTACTTTACAACTATGACACGATATAGACCATGAAGAAGTGAAACGTTTCCTAAAACGCCTCATAGCCACTTATTCTTAGTTGTGGCACCCTTAACAACCATGCATACGACTCTAATCGACGTGGTGTGTTGGATTACCGAGGACCATTAACAACCTAGTGCTTTGATATCAAGTTTGTCACAACCCATGCCTAGGGCCTAGAGGTGACACGGTTAATGGGGAACCTGAAGGAACCCCAAACAAGCCTCTTAGCATATCGTACACACATCCTTAATTGTGAAAGAAAAATAACCAACATCCAGAGACTATAAATAAGGATAAAGGACTAAGGTAAGTCTTTAATATCATAAATCATAAAGAGTAAAAGCTCAAAGCATAATTACACTGCTTGTCCAACAACACCTCTAGCATAGATTGGGTGGGGGCCAAGACACTTTTCGGGCTCACCCTCATAGCATCAAAGTTCAACATAAAGAGACAACAAGGGTAAGATTGAAAAACTAGTGTCCTCGAACTTGAGGACTCACTGATAGCTTATCTTCAATATGTCCAAACTAGCCATGAGGAGGATAATCGTGAGGAACTTCAGTTCCTATATGGTAACATTATGTAGGCACAAAATATGCCTTAGTACAGTTGGATGTACTAAATATCTAGGATGCATTGCAACAAGAGATAGGCAACATGGTTAAAATGCATATAGATAGGCAATGGGAACTATAATGAAAATATGGCGTGCATGATCAATGCTTGAGGAAAAACATGCTTACTCATAATCTAGAAACATAACTTAATATGGAATATATGTATCCTTGAACCTTATGCGAACATGTTTGAGGTGGGCCACATAGCCACCCATTCACCTTACGATATAACCTTTTCGGAGAGTGTTACCAATACCCTTACCTCAGGATAGTCTTTTTGGTATGTAGTATAAGACATCTATTACTTTATGATATAATCTTTTAGGTAGGAGCCTTGAGTTATCCTACCTTGCGGTATAATCTTTTTGGTAGGAACCATGAATTATACCTTATGGCCTGACCTTTTTGTTAAGTATTATAGGATGTCCTTACCTTACGATATAATCTTTTCAATAGGAGCCATGAGTCATTCTACCTTACGACATGGACTTTTTGGTAGATCTTATATAATGTCCATACTTTACGATATAATCTTTTTGGTAGGAGTCATGAAAATATCTCATCAAACCATCACATTCAAGTATCAAGAAAGAACTCCTCATTTTCCCAAAAACACAACTAACATGAGAGCCGAAAAATTCATTTGCAATACCATAGGTGTTTTACATGATTTAAAACACATATACATTCCTTTCATCAACATAAAGGCACCTGACTCATAAGCGGTGCAATATATCATCAATTACTTAAGAAACATTAATAAGACATTTTATCAAACACTTGGCGAGTGTGTAATGCTAGTTCAAAATCATGCAATTCAAGAGCGAAATTGTGTGAAAAAAATCAATATAAATCAACCCACCAACACTTGGTAACACCCTCATACAAGATACCTTGAAATCTCCTATCAAAATCTCATCATAGATCATAGTTTTATAGCTCAAAACATGCATAGTCCCAATAGACCAACTATATCATAGTATAAACTTAAAATAGGTAAACATGTGTTTTCAATCAACACTTCATAAAACTCCAAAATAACTTTTAATCATAGTCCACAATGAGTAATGCCCGTAAGCAACACAACTTGAAAACATGCAATTTCCATAGAAAGGAAGATTGGACTTCATGGGTGAAAGGTACCCATGAATGAAACTCACATATCTCAATATTGGAGTTTCTTGAAGAAGAACTTGAGGAGGACTTTGGGTTTGACTTGGTTTCCTTGAAATCCAACAAAACTTCTTGAAAATCTTGAGAATGGATGGAGAATTTGATGAAGCTAAGAGAGGAATTGGAGAGTTTTTAGTAAGTTTTTAGGGGTAAAAAGGGCTAAAGAATGAGAGATTTTTTGCATATATAGGTATTGGGTTCTTACCTAATTTCCCGGGAGTAAAAAAAGATTTTTTTCAAAATTTTTTGAACTTGTCCGCGCCAGGCTCGAGTCGTGTACTGGTCGAGGATAGCTACTATTTTTGTGAAGATTCACCAAAAAATTATTTTCTTGGCACGGATAAGTATACCTTGTAGGTACTCGTTTCCCATGTAATTTTGCCCTCTAACAACAATATGAAGTCGAATTTGCAAAATTCTATATGGATTTTGAGATATTAAAAAAATGCATCATAAGGTCTTTTCGAGTTATGTGGAGGGGTGTTTAAATATAACCGATTTGAGATATAAGAGAATTACAATTATGGGGCATTCCTAGGTAAGTCTGGGGTGTTTCAAAAAGATCAGTTTACATCGGCTCTTGTTTTGACTTTATCGAATGGCTTAGATGAGTTAGCGGTGTGGTGTGATGCTTTTCAGATTGGGTTAGGTGGTGTACTTATGCAATATGGTGAGGTGATGGCTTATGTATTAAGGAAATTGAAGGTGCATGAGAATAAATACATGACTCATGATCTTGAGTTAGTGGTGGTGGTGTTTGCCTTGAAAATTTTGAGACACTGGTCGTATGGGATGTATGGACGTCTTCACCGACCACAAGTGTTTGCAATATGTGTTCATTCAAAGGGACCTTAACATGAGGCAAATGAGAAGGTTGGAACTCCTAAAGGGTTATGAGTGAGTCTATGATATCATCGTGGCAAGACAATATCGTAACTTGTGCTCTCAGTGGACTATCTATGGGAAGTGTGGCTTATGGGGGTGAAGGATTGGAGGAGTGGGCCAAAGATATTTACTTTTGGACAACATTGGGTGTTAGGTTAGCTGGCTCTAATGATGGAGGTATTCATGTTCAAAATAGGGCCAAATCCTTGGTGGCTCTAGATGTAAGAGCTAGGCAAGATCTAGATACATCGTTGATTGTGTTGAAGAGGTTGGTTGCCGGAAATAAGATAGAGGTTTTCTCCCAAGGGGGAAATAGTTTAATTTGGTACCAAGATCGATTGTATGTTTTGAAAGTTGATGCTCTTAAGGATATGATAATGAGTAAAGATCATAAATCACATTATTCTATTCACCTAAGATCTACTAAGAGGTACTAAGGTTTGAAAAAAGTGTATTAGTCACGTAGTATAAGGAAGGATGTAGTCAAGTTTGTATCCGAACGCTCTAATTGTCAACAAATGAAGGTAGAACACCAAAGACTCAGTGGTTTAACTCAAGATACTGAAATTTCTACTTGGAAGTAGGAATAGGCAAGCATGGATTTTTTTGGTTGGTTTACCTTGGGCCCAAAAGCAATTTGATTCATTTTGGGGTATTGTAAACTGGACGACTAAGTCGGCTCATTACTTAACGGTTGCGACTACTTTCAATGTTGAGGACAATTCAAATTTTGGAGGACATGATGAGGTCTTGTGTGTTAGATTTCATGGTTAATTGGAGTGATCATCTACCACTTATTGAGTTGGCTTACAATAATAGCGGTCATGCTAGGATTGGCATGACGTCGTTTGGGACTTTGTGGCGTAGAAAGTGTAGGTCTTTGGTGGGATGGTTGATGTTAGATGAGATGACTTCTATAGGCCTATGTTAAGTGTTGGAGTCTATGGAGAGAGTGGGATTAGTTAGGGAAAAGTTAAGGATGGTTTGAAGTCATCCAAGGGATGTTACTTAGATGTTGGAGAGAGGGATCATGAGTCTTGTATTGGAAAGGAGGGCAAGGTAAGTTTCCCAGTATGTAGACCCTCATTAGGTTATTGAGCAATGTGGGAATGTGGCCTGTAGATTAGATTTGCCTTCGGATGGGAGTTTTATTCATTCGGTATTTTGTGTGTCTAAGTTGAGGGGGTTAGTTAGTGATACTAGTGATATTGTTCCTTGTGAAGGAGTTGAGGTTGAGGATAACTTGTTTTATGAGGAAGTCCCAATACAAATTTTTGATAGGCAAGTAAAATGGCTCAGTAACAAGGATGCGACATCAGTAAAGGTGCTTTCGAGGAACCAACATGTGGAGAGTGCTACATGGGAAGCATATTTGGACATGACAAAGCAATATCCCTATATTTTCCAATCCACTCAAGCCGAAGGCGCTAGATTCTTCCATATCCAAGTAGGCCTCGTCCTTTCAATTCATGAGTCTCATGGCATGACATGCTTACATATGCACTAAAATGATTTTATGAAGATTTAGATGAATTGAATACGCTTTGATATGAGTTTTAAGGACTTGATGATTTTCGAATGATGAATTGTGCATTTTACCTCGTGTTTGGAAGTTTCATGTTCTAATTTAAGCGTTGTTCTTCCACATTAAAGGACGAATGTTCCTAAGGGGGAGATGATGTAATGACCCAGATTTTTGGATAGCTTTAATGACGCTTGAGATTTGATTTCAGAAAGTTTTGGGCCAAGGTGACACCTTATGGAATCTCCAAGTTCACTTTCAAGCCTTCAATTCAAGATTATTTATGTTGTTCAAGCTATCATGGGTCCACTACATCAAGCCAACTTCTAAGAAGTTTTCGTTGGCTAAGTTTGACACAAGTACCTGTAGAAGGGTCAACTTTAAAGGGGCATATCTGTGAGAACAAATGAACTACGTGACCCACGACCTATCACTAAAGCTCTTTGAATTAGCTTTCCAACGCACTTGGTTTCACTTCATTTCGAGTTTGGATGAAGAAGTTATGCTCATTTTCGAAGACCCTCCTGTGTAGTGTTGCCACACGGGCAAGTAAACGAGCAATGATATATCTCACGACTCGTGAGAGTGCCCTTGAGCCTGAGATGGCTACTTTTGGCCAAGTCTTGTGCCACGAACAGCCACACGAACCATGTGGTGTGGCACGGGCCGTGAGGCCCTCTGTGAGGCTTCCAGAGTGAAATTTTTTCTAAGTGTTGAGCCAAGTTCCAACTTCCAGAAATTTGTCTAAGTGTGGGTTTACAGGCAGGTAAATGGACTATGCAATTCCACGTGGACCGTTTACCCTCCAATCAAGTGACTTCTGATAAATTTTTACTCTGATTCATTAATGTTGTTTTCATAAATTCAGTTATTTTTATTGGTCTTTTAGGAATTCATAAGCTATATTAAGGTCATCTAAAGACCTAAACCTATTTCAAATATTAAAATCTATCCCTCATAATTTGAATCTCTTCGAACACTCTCAAAGGCTTTATACAAAATAACTCTTGGGATTTCAACATTTGAGCTTGGGTTTTCAAGTCTCCTTCAAATTTCTTTGGGGTTTCTTCATCTTAGTGAAGGTATGCAGGTTTGATCCTTGATTTCCTTCCAATCGAGGAGACTCAAAATTATTTTCAAGCAATTTCATGAATTTTGCTGACATTAATTTGGAGTTTATATATTATGATTCCTTAAATTCCAATAATGAGTGGTTTTTGTTTATCTATTGATTTTAAGATAATTTAAGCTTTGAAATCTTGAATTTCATTATTTTTATGAATCTATGATCATGCATAGTCCCACTAAGGCTTTGATCTAAGCGTAGGTGATTTATATTATAGTTTAAATGTAGATTTGGTTATGGTTTTAGTTTAATTTCATATTTTATTATTAATTTTAGATTGAATCTCAATTACCCATGTCATTCCCATATTTTTCATAGCATATGCATCTCATGGGTATGGATTATGAAATTATGAAGTGGGTTAAGTCCAATTATGTTTTATGATATGATTTTGATAAGACATTGATTATGACAAGAATATGATCACATAAATCTCTATGACTAAGGTTCTTTTAGTATTTTGGATGCTTGTACCATTTTGTATATGAATGGGCTATTCCTATGCATGAGCATTATGACCATGAAAGAATGGTTTTGGCATTTGAGCCCAAGTATGAACTATTATGAATGATGTTTGGCTTATAAGCCCAACTGTGTATTGAAAGTATTTGGCAAGACTTGTATCTCTTGAAAGCATGTATGTGTATATTATGAATATTCTTGTGGGATGACGACTTAGCATCGATGGATTGAGGGAGTTCTCTCTTTCTTAGAACTATGTGCCTAACATAGGTTATGTGAAATCCTGTCTGAAATGGGATATGTTCCTGTAAGGAAGGTTGCTTCATATGAAATGGGATAAGATCCCGTAAGGTGAAGTATAATGTGACAAGATATGTTATATGTGGACATCCTATCCAAAATAGGATATGTTCCCGTAAGGAAGGTTGCTTCATGCAAAATGGGATAGGTTCCCGTAAGGTGAAGTATGATTTACCTTTGGTAAGTGGACCGCCTCTTTACCGATGAGGGGATTTCATCGGATTTCCAAGTAATAGCTCTCTTAGTCTTACTCATGTCACTTGAGCTCACATCCCCACTATATATATGAGCATCAAGCATTTCATGCATTAATGGTTTCATGGCATCTTGTTATACTATTATCATCATTATATCTTTCCTACATTATGTGCTCTTGCCATCTAATACTGTATGCAGGTTTTGGTAAGTTACATGTATTGTACTCCACATACTTAGTACATTCAAACATACTAACACGTACGTTTGCCTACATTATCTCACCTTGTAGGGACCAGAGATTACTTTCATCCACTATTTGATGGCTAGATCATATCTTGAGACATTGGTTGTGGTGAGTCCTATCTTCCAAGGACAATCCATCATTCCTCTACCTTAAGTTGCTTTTGTTTATGTTATCTATACTTTGATGGTGAGCCCAGAATACGTCTTGGCCCCTGTCCTATTTTATGACTAGAGACATTGTTGGACATCTTGTAGACTCTCGTCGGATCTATGTGTTATGTGTTGTATTTAAACCTTATGATCATGGTAATCTTTTGGTTATGGGTAACATGGATTGATTATGGGAACTTTGATATTTATATGTATGTTTGATGTAGAAATGTGGAAGATCCTAAGTCCAGAATTTCCCTCATAGCATGAGTCATACTTACTCGCCCCTTAGTCATTATGTACTATATGCTATGTGAATCTATGCTAATCCCTTTCCCTAAGACATCCCCATAGCGTGAGTCCTACCTACCCGTCCTTTAGAACTATGTGTTTAATTTTGAATATGTTTCTAAACCAATGATGTGGATTTTGATAGTTTGAGGCTTGTTTGGGGACTCTCCGGTTCCCATTCACCATGTCACTCCTAAATCCTAGATCTGGGTCGTAACAATACACTATCAAACCCTACATTTAATCTAAAGAATTTCAAGAGCTCACTTTGGATTTCAAGGACCAAAGTCAAGTCTCAAGTCTTGCTCAAGGCAATTTTAAGAAAATCCAAGTTTAAGGTATGTGGGTCTTCATCCATGTGTCCTTTCACCCGTGGAGTCCAACCTTCTCTTTTAATGAAAATTGCATAAGTTCAAGTTGCATTACTCATGCGTATCTCTTATGATAAATTGTGATCATAAATTATGTTGGGGTTTATCAAGTATTAATTGATTATGCATGAATATCTATTTTAACCTCATAATATGAGCTGGTTTATATCTATTGAAGTTATGCATGGTGTGAACTATGAAAACTATGAGCTATTGTGAATTTTGAGATGAATTTCAAGACACCTTAAATGAGGGACTTACTACAATATTGGTGGGTTGATTTAAAATGAGTTACTCTTCTTGTTTTACTCTTGAGTTGCATGATGAGCTATTGTATGATTTGTACAAGTTATGTGTTTCGAGATAATTATGGGCTCCCAAGAATGTATTGAAATCATGATAAGGCCTTATAATCAACAAATGAACTATTGAGTTCTTATGCTAAGTTTTATGCTCTTGTGAATTGCCTACTAGAATGGGTCATCAACAATGTTGTATACCTTACCCTTATGTACGACTTATTATACATTATCTAATGTCTACGTGAAGGGGTCATAAACCATATTGTAAGTTTTACCCTCATGTATGACTTAATACCATGTATTATCTGTCACCTACTAGGAGGGGTGATGACTAATGCTATACTTCCCAACCTCTAGTTCAAGGTACTTGGCTGAGTTAATCGTGTCACTCTACTGTGTTGAACAATATATACAAGTATGATTACCCTTAAGTATATTTACACTGAAGCATTGATTAAACATGTCACATTGAGATTATATCCATTTACTATATGTATGCATTTTGAATATTATGTCTTATGTCTTCATTGCATTGCATTCCGCATACTTAGTAAATTCCAAGTACTAACGCATACTTTATGCCTACATGATATCACTATGTGGGACCAAAACTCCTATCAATCATCCTCTTCCACGTGGATAGTTTTGTTCTTTGAACAAAACTTTGGTGAGTCCTCAACTTTGAGGACAATATTTTCTTTTACGCATGCTATGTTGAGACTTGTTCTTTATGATGGATACTTATTATATGAGGGTGAGCCCAGGAAGTGTCTTCACCCCTTCTCCATTCTCTAGTAGAGGTGTTGTTGGATACTATGTTTTTATATGCTTATGATCTTGACTCTCCTTATGTTTCTATGATTATGAAAGACTTCCCTTAATTCCATTTCCCCTTTTTAATATTTGACCCTTGTTGTTGTTTTATTTTGCTTCCGCAACTAAGGATGTATACATGATATGCTAAGAGGCTTGTTCGGGTTGTCTCCGAACTTCCAACTTATTGTGTGACGTCTATGCCCTAGGCTTGGGTCGTGATGTTAAAATAGAAAAGAAGATAGAAAAAGCAAACAACAATAGAAAGAATGAACTTGTGGCAATGATCACAGAAACTTTTGTAACCAGAGATCAAGTGGAATGATGGATAGACACTGGATCAACTCGTTATATATTAGGTGATTGCCTTTCAGTACCTATGAATTAGTGCAGGGCAATAAAATATTATATATGGGAAACTCATCCTCTGTTAAGGTTGTAGGAAAAGAAACTGTTGAATTAAAATTCACTTCTGGAAAAATGGTTACATTGATGGACGTTTTGCATGTTCCTGATATTTGAAAAACTTGGTTTCAGGTGCGCTTCTTTCAAAGTATGATTTTAAAATGATTTTTGAGGCGGATAAATTTTTTTGGTCTAAAAATGACATATTTGCTGGAAAAAGTTATGCTATAAATGGTATGTTCAAACTCAATATTGAAAATGAAAATTTTTTTTGTTTATGTTGTGGAGTCTCTAGACTTATGACATGAATGTCTTGGTTATGTGAAATATAGATCAATTCAACTTATGGTGAATAATGAATAAATTAAAGATTTTGGAAGGGATCACACTTCCATGTGCCTTACTTGTAATAAGTATAAAATAACAACAAAGCCTTTTAAGACTATTGAACGTATATCCACACTTTTAGAGGTAATCCACACTTATATTTGTGAGATGGATTATTATCATGAGATGGAAAGAGATATTTTATCACTTTTATTGACGATTACTCAAGGTATACATATGTTTTCCGTTGAAAACAAAAGATGAGGCATTTGAGGCTTTAAAAACATAGAAAACAGAAGTTGAAAATAAATCGAGTTTGAAGATAAAATTCATTAGATCTGACAGAGGTGGAGAGTATTTAAAATCAGATTTTATTGATCTGTGTGAAAGCATGGCACTGAGAAACAATTGACCATGTCTTATACACCACAATAAAAATGGAACTGCAGAAAGAAAAAAATAGAACTTTTATAGAAATGGTTAACTCTATGCTTTATGGATCTGGAATGAATAGAAATCTTGGATTGAAGCCTTATTGTCCGCTTGTCATATTTTGAATTGAATTCCTTCTTAGAAACATAATGTTTCTCCTTATGAACTTTGGAAGAATCGAAAGCCAAACATAAATTACTTTAAAGTATGGAGTTGTTTAGCTTAGATTTAGATTATGAATCAGCATATTCTAAGATTGTCTATAGAAGAATAAGTTGTGTGTTTATTGGTTATTCACAAACAGTAAGGCTTACAGATACTTAAATATTGAGACTCCAAGCACCCACACAATTATTTAATCATTACATGCTAACTTTTTTGAGTATATATTTCCTAAGAAGAAGGAATCTTTGGATCAAAATGCAAGTTCTTCAATATCTTGTCTTAAAAGGAAAATGATTGAGCCATTGAAGAAAGTCAATCAAGATGTAGTGTAAGATCAGCTAAACCAAGTGACTTTGGACCTGATTTTCAAAATTATTTGATTAAAAAAACCTGAATGTTATGCTGAAGCAGTGTCTTCACATGATGTTCCTTTCTGGCGTGAAGCTGTTGATCATGAAATACATTCAATCTTGTCAAATAATACCTATATCATATCTTCTTCTTAGATGTAAACCAATTGGTTCCAGATTGATTTTTAGGAAAAAAATTAAAATCAGATGGTACTTTAATAAGTACAATGCTAGCTTGGTAGCTAAAGGATTTACTCAAATGAAAGATATTGATTATTTTGATACTTTTGCACCTGTAGCTCAAATGACCTCTATTTGACTCTTGGTTGCTTTAGCAGCAGTTCGTGGCCTTTTAATTCATCAAATGAATGTGAAGACTGCATTTTTGAATAATGATCTAGATGAAGGAGTTTACATGAAACAATCAGAAGGATTTGTCGTTCCTGGTCAAGAACATAAAGTTTATAAGCTTCTTAAGAGCCTGTTTGGATGATCTTATTGTTTTTGACTTATAAGCCATAAGTTAGTGTTTCTAACTTAAGAATTTTAATTTATTTTGACTTTTTTGGCTTAAAAACAACTGCTTATAAGAACTTTTTAATTTACCCAAACACTCCAAAAGTTCTTAAAATTTATTTTAATTTAAAAACACTAAAAATAAGCCAATCCAAATAGTTTCTAAATCTCTTTATTGATTAAAACAAGCTTAAAGCAATAGCATGAGAAATTTAGAAATGTTATGATTTCAAATGGATATATAATCAATAGAGGTGATATTTACATATTTAGTAAATTTCAAGAAAATTTAGGTATTATAATTTGTCTTTATGTAGATGACATGTCAATCTTTGTAACTGATATTAAAAGAGGTAAAAATACAAAATCATTTCTTACTTCTCAATTTCAAATGGAAGACCTTGGAGAAGCTAATGTGATTTTGTGCATTAAAATCATTAGATCATCAAATGGCTTGACTCTTACTTAGTCAAGTTATATTGAGAAGGTTCTGAAGAGGTTTGATCACTTTGATGACAAACCTGCTCCTACACCATTTGATCCAAGCATTAAACTAGTACAAAATTCTTGTGATGTTCTTGATCAATTGGTGATCAGACAGGATTTGATCGACTTGATCTCACTAAGAACATGACCTTAGATAGAAAGAAGTGGAGGTCACGAATTAGAGTAGCAGGTTGATGGTATATTTAGGTGTTTGTTTCTTTCCTTTTATCACGTGTTCAATTTCTCTGTGTTTTATGCGTAAGTTTTATCTTGTTAGTTGTTCTTTTTGTCCCCTTTCCTCCCTTTCTGTCATATCTAGTTATTTCTGCTTACGGATTTTGAGATGAGGGTTCACAGGAAACAGCCTCTCTACTTTTATGGCAGTGGTAAGGTCTGCGTACATTCTACCCTCCCCAGACCCCACTTGTGGGATTTTACTGGGTATGTTGTTGTTGTTGTTTCTTGATCAATTGGCATATTCTCAAATTTTAGGGAGTCTTATGTATATCATGCATTATACTAGGCCAGATATTGCTTATGCAATAGGAGCTTTGAGCAAGTTTACTGGTAATCCTAGAATTGAATATTGGAATATTTTGATTCGTGTTTTAAGATATTTGAAGGGAACAATTAATGTTGGCTTACATTATTCTACCTTCCCAGTAGTTCTTTAACGATATAGTGATGCTACTTGGAATTCTGATCCGAATGACTCTAAATCTATTACTGTTTGGATTTTTACTTTGGCAGGAGTAGCAGTTTCCTGGAAATCAAAGAAGCAGACATGTATTACTCATTCAATTATGGAGTCAAAACTTATAGCTATGTCCTCAGCTGGAGAAGAAGCGGATTGGGTACAGAGTATATTAATGGATGTTCCATTACGGAGTAAGCCAATTCCACCTTTGACTATCTAGTGTGATTATCAAGCTGCTATATTTCGGGACTTCAAGTGATTGTTACAATGGAAAATTGAGACAAGTTCATCTTGAACACAATCACATAAGAAGGTTATTGGAGTAAGGCATAATATCGGTTCAATATTTGAAGCCCAGATGTAATTGATTGATCAGATCCTTCGTCTAAAGAGTTAGGCAAAGAATCAGTGGTAGAAACTTGTAATGGGATGGGAATAAAACCTATTGTAAATTAGTTGTACGGTAACCCTACCTAATGATGTAATCTTGGGTTCAAAGGGAAAATAAGTAAAGTTACAATTGTGAAGCACATTAATAAAATTCATATTTCTTTGAAGAAAAAAATGAATAGATGTGCATGATTGAGATTATATTCTCTTAATAAGTCTACAAACCGATTTTATTTGGAGTGTGTAGGAATACTCTTGATAGATTTGTTTTTTTTTTTTTTGTAAAGGAGGATGAGATTAATTTCTCTTAATGAAATTCATAGACTATTTGGTCAGAGTATGCAAAGTTACTCTTGATGAATTCACCGAACCAAGTGTGATGTGGAGGGAGCTTCAATAAGATTTTTAACAGGAAAATCTTAAAACACTTAGATAAAAGGATTCAAGAAACATGGTCGTAAAGTGTCAAAGAATTTTGATTTTCACTAGAACATAGTAACATGTGTACAGTAACTTTTTGACTTCATTCAATGAACCACTTAGTTCAAGATTCATTCACTAAATCATCAATGATTTAGAAAGTCTTCACTAGCTAATGGTTCAAGTTCAAAATACACCATTATTGATGCATGTTGCTAGATCAATGTCTCAAAATATTGTTTTGATTTTTTCAAAAAGTAAAAATTTCTTGAAACAAGTGGGGGATTGTAAGAGTTAGTGTTACAATTAATTTTGAAAAAGTTCATTTAATAAAGTTTTTAAGTTACAAAAGAAATAAATATTTTTGAAAAATTATTTTTAATTTAGTTTTACGTTTTAGGTTCTTGAAGATACATATTTATTTATAACATTGATGAACCTGTTCATAATTTTTTCTTAATGAAACTCTTTTACGTTAAAAAATGTTTGTCCTATAATAAATAGTGTTGTTTTTCTTTGAAACGACATCACTTCAAGAAGAAATCAAAACACTTTCCCTTGAAAACACTTGAGAGACATAAATCAAAAGGTGAAATCATCGATTCAAGAATAGAAGAGCAACATTCTTGAATGCTACTTGTTTTGTGGCTTAGTTGAATCTCGAAAATGAATTGTCATTTATACTTCCATTTGCTTGTGAGAGAGACTCCAACTATCTTCGAGAATCGTATTACATGCCTCTAAGCCAAACAAGTTCGTATTTAGAATTCCTTGTACTATCATCATTCTTGTTCTAACAGTATAGGAATCCAAGCTCTGCTACTGTTGAGGCAGTATAGTGCAGAGTCTCCTCGCTACAATGTGAGATTGTTTGAATCAACTATAAATGTCCAGATCTTGAAATAAATTGCTGTTGAACTTTGCAGATATTCTTCTTCTGCATCTACTCTGTAGATCGCTTGCCTAAGCATTAGAATTTAGACAAGAGATGCAATCTTGTGAGAAGCCAAAACCATACTGCAAACTGAAACTCAAAGGCTAACATGCCCCACTGTTCGAGTGGGAGCAAGTACTTTGTCATATGAATGGGTCTAAGTATGTTTCCATAAGACCAATATATCACTCAGCTGTGCTGCTTATACATATTACCAATGCACGCAGTAAACTCATTTCAATTCTAACGATGGAACAATTTGGATTTCTCAATCATGATTCATGAAGTTATTTCAATCAATTAACAATAATCATCAGCCGGGGAATATCAATTGTAATTTCTAGAAACTAGACTTTGTTCATTGAATATGTAACGAGAAATTACCACATTTTGAATTTAAGAACTAGAACAACGGTTACAGAGATATCACAACACAGAAATTTCCTTAAGACCTATATCAACTACACCTAACAACTGATCTAAGCCACAAATTCCAGAACCTGAACACCAAACCTATAGAGAGTCCTTCCTTGTCTCTTGAAGGCATAAACAATGTCCACAGAAGTAACAACCTTTCTCCAGGCATTCTCGGTGTAGGTGATGGAATCACGAATTACATTCTCCAAAAAGATCTTCAGCACTCCATAGATCTCCTCATATATCACACCAGAGATACTCTTCACGCCACCCCTATGAGTAAGACTGCGAATAGCTAGCTTAGTGATGCCCTAGATGTTGTCTCTTAGAACCTTCCTATGCGGGTTGGCTCCTCCCTTGCACAATCCCTTGTCTTCCTTTCCATGACCAGACATTTTTACAGAGAAACTTTGAAGAAGAAGAAGCTTCCTAGGATTCGAATTGGGTAAAATGAACTCTCTTGGTAGAAATTTTAGTGCAATTTGGTGGGCGGTTTAAAATGTGGTGGAGCATAAACTGTAGCTGCTAATTATTCGAACATCGACGGATGGTAGTATCAATCCATATGAAAGGCGAAAACTTAATATGAACCGTTTATTGAAAGATCTAGGGATGTTAATTGATCTAGTAAAAGTTTCTCATTAAAATGAGGAAGTGTAGATTTCTATAATCAACACTTTATCTTTTACTTCTTTTGTTCATTATTAGATGTCAATTTTAGCTAGATACACCTATTAAGAAAACAATGATTAGTATAGTGAGATTACCATTATACTCCAATTATATAAAAATATTCATTAAAGTCATAATTCAAATTCTAATATATTTAATACCACCAATACAGTGTAAGTTTTTCATGATTTAATAATACCCCCTCTATTTCAACACAATTGAATTGTTGGGGGATTTTTGAGTTTTCAAATAATGGAATTGTTCACTTTTCATTGGATATGTTGGAAATTTTTTAAATTCTTCCCTTGTTTTTCTTTTTAAATTTTTTATTAGAAATAAATGATGCATTAAATGAGTGTTTAGAGTTTGAAAAGGACAAAAATTAAAAAAAACATGATTAAATTTTCTCTTTGTTTCTTTTTTTTTTTAATATGTTTGATATAACCCAACAATTCAATTATTTTTAAATAGATGGATTATTTCTTTTTTTTTTTAAAAAAAAGAAATTGTCATGCCCCGAGAGGGTAACCTTGACATGGTTGACACTTGAAGAATCATTACTGATTCCCCAAGAGAACCACCTGGCATCATCATCACATCGACTCGACAACGGAAGAAATCAGTCAAATAAAAATACATCATATGAATAAAATATAACTCCACTAACTCATAGTCTCCAATGAACAAGTTGAATACAAAATACTCAACAAATCCTCTGTTCAGTGTCTATGAAGCCTCTACTCAACAATTTAGATTGTTCCATGGCAGGCATGGACACCCCAAATCAAAGAAAATAAAGTACTCAATGAAATTAAGAACATAAAAAGGCTCCTCCAGAATGCAAGGAGGGCTCACCAACTCTAGAATGCACTGATCTAGACTTCAACAGTGGACGGGCTGAAGTCCTCTAACACCTGTATCAGCATCATAAAACAATACAGGTCCAAATGGATGCCAATACATAGAATATACTCATCTCGACTCAACAACTCGTGCTTGACTTAGTACATGCAAGTTTAAAGTAAATCATGTTTTTAAAATATACTTAGTAAAAATAGACTTAGTTTGAAATACCATGCTCAATCAATGTTGCTTAGGAGTTTCTCTTAACCGACAACAAATCTCATCACCTTTAGTTTTGCGATGCATAACGAAGATGAAGTCATTGCCACGCCCATCCTAAGCATGACATAGTAAAGGATGATCAACTCTCTCATGGATCCATAGTAAATATCCACTTTAGGGACAAGAGTGTCACGCCCCAAAGTCCCGTAGGGCAGACCGACACCCGTGCCGATAAGGCTCGGGAGAACCAACCTGCAACTATATGCGTTCTATACATATTATAAGAGGTTTCTACGTTTGACATGCCTTTAGGAAAATAAATAGTGATAACAAGCCAAAAGGAGATGCATATGACTAGGCCATTGGGGCCACGGTGTCTAAAGTACGAGACATGACTTCACTTTTACTTTAGATAGTCAACAAAGCCTCTAAATAAAGAAAAATATCTGAAAAGGGTCGGGATAGGCCCCGCCTCAACTAACTATACAATATAAACATAAGCTCTAGACATATACAAAGCCCCGAAGC
>JAABOM020074242.1:0-35090 GCA_011800125.2 Solanum clarkiae | reverse complement strand
TCTTCCATTCCCCAAACCCACTTCAGCTTTCAAGATTGGGTTGGTGTTCCGATAGGCGAGAGGTGTGAAGCCAGATCATACTAAAGACAATGAAAAAATTTGGAAAATGATAGATTTCTAAAAAATAAGTAAAAGCAGAATGAAAGACTGTCCTATATTGACAAGGACGAGCTTTTTCACGAAGAAAGCTTCGCGCCCAACTGCTTGTATATCGATCAGAAAGAAGTAGCTGTGTTAATCAGAAAAATTCAAGAACAATAGCTAAATAATCTTCCAATAGTCAAGAATACAAACTACACGAGTCTTAGCAACACAACTTACTTTAGCACCTAAACTACACAAGCATCCATTTACCCCCCTTAACAATTTTAAACTATTTTATCTCAACCTTATCAACACCAACCTAACGTGCATTTTGAGCAAACATTATTGGGCGCGTCAATCCTTTATTTTACCCTTTAAATCAACCCATTACCATTAAGTGACCCATTTATAACGGTTATATTTCCCTCCCCTCTTTATTATACAAGAACCCTAATTTTGTTTTCTTCCCTTCCTTACCTCAACCTCCTAAAATTCCACCTAATTTCTGAAGTTTTTGTTGATTCATATCTCTTCCAACCCAAAATCTATATCTCTAAAAGAGTAATTGTATTCTATTTGTCTGATTCAGATCTCATTTCTTCACCTCGATTTTTCACTGTCGGATTTTATAATAGAGAAAGTGGAGCACACAATACAAACAACCAACTTGACTAAGCTTTGTATAAAAGATGATGATCATCTAATGAAGGAAAAAATTCATTGTAATCATGGATATGTGGTGCGTTTGAAAATATCTTGGACTTCAAGTAATCCCGAAAGAAGATATTGGTCATGTCCCTATTATGGGGTAATTCCATTTCTAATTTATTTAGTAAATCTAGAATGTTGAATAAAAACTTATTACTTCATTATTTTCAACACTGAAGATCTTTCTACTTTTGGTGTTGGAAGGATAAAGAAGATATTAATCCAAGGTCTAAATTTGCTATTCTGAAGCTAATAGAGAAATCGGGTGAGCTTGAGAATTTAGTGGAATCCTCCCAAACATTAGCCATTGAGTTTGATAAATTTATTGAGGCTTCTGAGAAAGTTGACAAGCGTAGAGATTTTTATCTAGAAGATAATTGTCCAGATATGAAATTGAGGAAGTTGGAAGAAGAAGCTGAGAATTTGAAAGAAAGCGAGAAGAAGTGGAGAAGAACTAGGGATAATATACTCTTCTTTGTTGTGGTTTTTTGTTGTGTTGTAGCTACATGTATAAGCTATTCATTCGGGGTAATATATATGAAGAAAGGTTCAATGAAGTTACCATAGGTTGTTGATGTTATTAGATTAATGTTGGTGTAACATCCTTAATATTGTAATCAATTAGGTGTAATAACTTTTGTAATGAACTTCGACTTGATCTATTAATGTAATGTATTTTATTTGTTAATTGTCTTGTTTTGTTTCATCAAATATAGGTTGTGTTAACTACATAATATAGAGGCTAGAAATTAGAAGGGTAAATGCATAATATAGATACTATAAAAAGAAGTTGCAACTACATATATAATTGTTTCAAAAATACAACAAAACATAGCCACAACTGCATAATTGCATAAATGTTTAAAAAATATAGTCACAAGAGCTTGTTTGTTTTGTCAGAATTGCATACTACTACAAAATAGAGAAAACAGTCTTCTTCATTACTGGAAAGCTGATAAGCTTGATTGACTTAAATGATTTATTTTTGCAGCATTGGACCTTGTCTTTATTCTTTTATTTTCTCTCATTTCTTAAAGTCTTTGTTGAGTTACAACAACCTTTCCTTTCCATTTCACACATGATGTTGGTTTGTGATGCCGAAGATGTCCAGTTACTATGGAAGAGTTCATACACATTCCCGGCTATTTTCATAAAAAAATAGTGTTAGATGTTGTTTGATAAGTTTAAAAAAATTGAAATACTTAAAGAACTTACATTGTGAATTGTAAAACCACTTTGTGTATGCAGTATTCTCGTTCCTACCATTCTTGGTCTTTTAAATGTGTCCCTCTTCCCATTCCAGTGAGACGAGGAGTTTGAATAACTACATTAGACCCTCTCCCCCTTCCAATGACACTAGAAACACTAGTAGCAATAGTACCTCTTCCTCTTGCAGTGACAACAGACACACTATCAGGAGCAGTCCCTCCTCCTCTTTCACTCACATCAGGAACAGTATTAGCAATACTAGTATCTCTTCTTCTTGCAGTGACAACAGACAAACTATCAGCAACAATACATCTTCCTCTTCCTCTTCCAATAACAGCAGGACCATTATTAGCAACACTAGTCCCTCCTCCTCTTCTAGTGACACAAGAATCATTAGGAGCAGCAATCCCTTTTCCCCTTCCCCTTTTAGTAGCAACAACAGTAGCACTAGCCTATATAATAATTAATTAATTGACAAAATATATTGATTCAACTATAAAATAACTATATAAGTGTTACCTGTTTTGTAGAACCTCTTGGTCGGCCTCTTCCTTTCTTTGTGGTTGATTCTGATTCATTTGGTGTTGCAGAAGAACCAACACTAGATCTTCCTGACTTATCCCTCTTGAGCTCTCTGTACCTCATCCTATATTAGCTTGATTCATATAGAAACCCCTCATATTGTGACCTTTTAGATGACAAAGGTTGCAGGTCATGTCAACACCTTTGTTGGATAATTTACCTATCTTTTTTTCATTTTGCTCCTTTTTTCTACACTTTCTAGGCCTTCCCGGCAATATTCTTATTTCAGGTGGTATAACAGAGGGATTGATTGATTGTTGCCACATCAGCATATTGGTAACTAGCTGAATGAAGTGATTATATGTGTTGAGGTAAGTGTCCTTGCTATACCGATGTGCAACATAGTCATTGGGCTCCAATCTTCTAAAATGAAGTGCAACTATAGCATGATAGCAAGGTATACCTTTTAGCATCCAAGATCTATAAGTAGAAGTATTGTTACTCAAGTTCACTACAAATGTGTTATCCAAGCTGTCCTTTACATCAAAACCAAACTCATAATTCCATTCAAGGTTACACCTCATGGACTTTGTTGTGTTCTCTTGCAATACTTTCAGGGACATTGGAGAAATATGAGTTATCTATGTATCAGAAAACTTCCTCAGCTGACCTATTCTTCCCATCACCTTGACCCTTATTTCTTTAAGCATTGTGATAATAGTTCTGTGCCTTAGACCCAAAATCCATAAGTTGAAGGTTTTTTCTATGTTATTGTCAACACTATCACTATAGATATAAAATTGGAAGTACACTCTGGACCACCTCTCTATATTGTACCACAGTAGGTCTTGACATATATTCTTCCCTAACTTCTCCATATGATCCAGATTTTTCTTCTGTTCCTGCTCATATGTGGATGTGACATATCTCCAAAAGCAATTTCTTCTTTTAACACCTATCCAAACTTTGAACCAGTTGGCTAGAATGTATCTTGCACACATTGTTTGTTCTGCATTGACAGAATATCTTGAATTGCTTTATCAAGACCGTTCATCAAAATTGAAAGAAATTAGACAATATAATTAAGTATAGATAATATAGTTATAAAATATAGATTCAACTAATGAATAAAAAGGAAATAAAATACCTTCTGCATATCAATGATAGTGGTCAATTCAGATCCATCTCTAAGCTTAAGATCATCCCTTAAAATCTTCACAAACCATCTCCAAATGAATGTGTTTTCAACATCAACCACAACCCATGTTATAGGTAGCATTTGGTTATTTCCATCTTTGTAAACAACCACAAGTAATTAGCCTTTGGAAATCCCTTTCAAAAAGCAACCATCCAAGAAAATACACCTTCTATAACCAGTTTTGAATGTCTTCTTCGAAGCATCAAAGTAGATATAAAATGATTGAAACATTTTTCTTGCACCCTCAAAGGTTTCTTCACTAAGCCTCACCACACATGTGCTGCTTGGATTTGTCCTTAAGAGCTCATCTCTATAATCCAAAATTATTTTAAACTCCTCCACATGATCACCCATAATTTTTTTCAACAAAATGTTTATAGCTTTTCTTGCTTTTGTCCTCCCAACATACACCTCTAACGCTTTTTTCACTAAAGTTTCCAACTGAAAAACTCTAATGCCTGATTGAGAAATGATTCTATCCTTGTACTGTTTTGACAAGTACTTTGAATTAACAAGTTTACTTTTTATTGTGCCATTACATTTGTGCACTGGATTGTAATTCTTCACCTCAAAATCACCTGTTCTTGAATCATTACTCCCAAACAACAACCATGGACAACCAACTGTACACTTGACACTCACCCTAGTTGACTCATTCACATACTTATCCAATTCAACATGTTACTGAATAATATATCTAGTAATAGCCTATCTAAACTACTTAACACTTTCAAAAGCAAGACCAGTCTCCCAAACTGGATTGTAATCCTTCACCTCAAAATCACTTGTTCTTGAATCATTACTCACAAACAACAACCATGGATAACCAATTGTACACTTAAACCTTACCCTAGTTGATTAATTCACATACTTATCCAATTCAACATGTTCCTGAACAACATATCTAGTAATGGCCTCTTTAAACTACTTAACACTTTCAAAAGCAAGACCAGTCTCCCAAACTATTGACTGACAATCAGGATCAAAGAAAATTCTACTTTTATTTCTTTTTGCTCTTCTTGTTTTTTTGTCTCTTAGGTTGTTAAACCTCATCTGCATTATCATCTTCTACATTAGTATCTAAAAGCTAACAACCTTATCTAAATCAAAGTATGGCTCATCTCTACCTGTCTTACCCTCTAAAGTGTTTTGTGTCTTAGATAAATACTCATCATATCCTAAATCTACTACTTTTTTTTTCCTAAATCAACATATTCAGATCTAGGGGCCTTTTCTTTTCTCTTTTTGGTTTTGGTAGCTCTTTTTTTGTCCTATGAAGTCTCACCTCCTCATGGACATCACTATTATATTCTTCATCTTCATTTACATAAACTGAATCTTCACCAGCCTCAGTTTCACTTTCCCAATAAGAGTCAACACTTGGAATATTAGATGCAAAATCAGAAGAAGATCTACCCAACCCCTCCATAACATTAACAAAAGTATCAGTGTCACCAAGATGTGTAGTCTTAGCAAGTTATTGGGGCTATGCAATTTTACTTGGTTGTTAACGTTGTCTAATCTCAGCAGGTTGTTGAGGCTGTGTAGTCTCAGCAGGTTGTTGGGGCTGTGCAATCTCACTTGGTTGTTCAGGTTATCTAGTCTCAGCAGGTTGTTAAGGTTGTATAGTCTCAATAGGTTGCTGGGGTTGTGTAATCTCACCAAGTTATTCAGTTTGTGTAGTCTTAGCAGGTTATTGAGGCTTTGTAGTCTCAGTAGGGTCTTGAGGCTGTGCAAACTCTTCAAACCCTAAACCTTCACTACCCTCAAAGGTTTGATAGATTCTTTATCGAAGCTAGGGTTAGATTTACCACCAATATCTTTTACCTATTCAATGGAAGGGACCACATTAGGTTCTTTAATAAAATGATACACATAAAGTTTAATAATTTGTCCATTTTTTAACTGAAGTACAATATCCATAATATCTCTATCACTTTTTATTTCTATAAGGAGACGAGTTCTAGGTGATCTAATATAGACAACACAAGCATTACAATTATATCCTATTTCCTTAATATAACCAACAAACACGGAATAGGATAATTTATCAATATCTGCATCAAAACAATCAGCGAAAATACCTCCAAAATACTTGATATGAGGCTTTTGTTGTAATTTTCCACCGTGGCAAAACCTCAAGGTAATACGCATATCCATTCCAAACTGAAAAGATTATAAAAAGAAAAGGTTTTGGTCTACTTTTTAGTGACCTAAAACTCAACTAAAATAAAAAAAATTCAACTCAAAACCCTAAAATTGAATTCGAACCATCGGTTACTAACTTGACTAACTCCGTTTTCATTGATAAAAATCACAAATTAAAAAAACAACAGATGCTTACTTCACAATCACCTGAGATAGTATAGATTAGAAGATAGATTTAGGAATTTGGCTATACAAAGAGGATTTAGGAATTTGGGTGAAATGTTGATTAGAAGGTTTAGGGGTGTTTGTTAAATAATGGATTGGGTTTTTATTTGGGAAAAGGTGGGTACTTTATTAATATTCATTAATTAAGTGGATGAATGACAGGGCACGTGGTCCAACAACACCCTCTCCTCAACTGGGCTGGTGCTGATAAAGTTGAGATAAAATAATTTAAAGATGTTAAGGGGGTAAATGGATGCCCGTATAGTTTAGGTGCTAAAGTAAGTTGTGCTATCATGTTTGGGGGGAGGGCGGTTTATGTCTTTTGAAAGATGAAAAGAATAAACCAAAATTCTCCACTCTCTGCGATGGATCTTCCAAAAATTCCAAGCTATAAAATTCTAAAACCTAAATTATAGGTAAGTAGTAGGTGGTTAATTGGGTTAGTTATGGAAGAATTATTTCTATGGACTATTTATAGATGTAGAAAAATAACCAAGTCCAAACAAATTAGGAAGCCCAAGAATGGAAGGAATTGTGTTAATGTGTATTCCTATTGCCTGAAATGTTGATCGTGTCCTTATTAATTATGGTTTCCTTTCCAGTGCTTCTATGTGGTAGTGTATAGTTGCAACTGAATTGCAATTTCATGCTTAAAAATTTATATTATTTTATTAAATTTAATACATTAAGCTGCCTGCTTGATTTTATTCCTACAATCTTTCATTTTTAATTCGTTTTAGTTTCAAATTTCTTCATCTTCGTGTCAATTTAATCCTACAAATAAGATACATAATTTAGCACAAGCCATAAAATATATGCTCAAAAAGGATAAATAAAAAATCAACTATGAGGTAAATAATGATTAAATAAAGTTATATTTAGCCTCACATCATCGTGGTATAAACCACGACCTGTGGAACTAGTCGTAGAACCAACTTTTGTCCTTTTTTTCCACTGGTTTGTTGCCTTCACCCTATTTCTGCATATTCTTATCAGAACAAACTATTATTCTATAATTCTCCAGTTTATGAGTCCTAATTACAATCAAAACATGAAAATTAAACTACCTATGAGTCCAAGAAAGAAAAACTAAAGCAAATACATAAAAGTTACAACAAATATCTTCAGTTACCTCCCAAGTAGCGCCTGATTTAATGTTGCAGCATGATTTAGACAACTTGGTTACTCAAAATTCACCAAATGCCTATGCTTCCACCTTCAGATCGTCAGGTCGCTTCATGGGCTATTAGATATCGATGACAACTTCTTCGTCGTTCGATCTAACTTTGAGTTGGCCCAACTCCATGTCCACTAGTGCTCATCCAGTGCCATGAAGGTATTTTCCAAGATGATTGGGACTTCAAAGTTGATCTCACAATCCAGAATCACGCACTCTATGAGGAATATGAACTTTTTCACTTTGGCTAGAATGTTCGTATAATATCCCTGCATGCTTCTCCACTATCCTGTCAGCCATTAACAACCACATATTTGTTGGTGTAGGGGCTCCCAAGCCCAATTTCTTGAACATTGCAAAAGACATTAAATTGATGCTGGCTCATAAGTTGCATAACTCCTTTACAAAGTTGACATCTCCAATAGAGAAGGTATGGTGAATGCTTTGGGGTCCTTTTTCTTCTATACTAAGGATCTTGTTACAATAGAACTGCAATTCTGAAGCTCTTGAGAGAGCTCTTGGCTCACCGTGCTCTTCTTCTTCACTAGGTCCCTCATGAACTTTGCATCTTCGGGATTTCTCTCTAATTTCTCAATGAGGGGAATGTTGATAGATAGTTTCTTCAACACAGAGATGAAGTTATAAAACTTACCTTTCTCCTCCTCCTTCTTGAGTCTCTAGGGGAAAGAAGGTTGCAACATAGGTATGGGTTTTAATTTCCTTGGTGCAACCACTTTGTTGCTCTACCTCATGCTTGGGTTTTTCATCCCCAGTCTCTGTATTTGCTCTCTACAATCTCCTCAAGAACATCATCATCATCATCTACTAGAATCAGTGGGTGAATTGTTTACTTACCATCTCGTGTCATCACTGCCATTCACTACCAATCATTCTTTAGATTCTGCACTGTATTGCATGGGAATGTACCCTGCTGACGTTGGTTCAACTGTGTGGATATCTGACTGAATTGTTGCTCTAACTACTTGATAGTCATAGAATAAGACTTGATCTACTGATTATTGCCTGAATCTCAACTTTCATTCCCTTCAAAGTCTTATCTTGGGCTTCATCCTTTTTCAACACTTTATCAAATATCTCCTCAATCCTCAAACTACCTGCCCTAGAATCACGATTATGCGGTGGCACATATAGACCACTCCTATACCCATCTTTGTGACCCCAATCACCATCTCTGTCTTGTCCTCTATTCCTATCATAATGTCCACCTTGGTTACTGTCTTTGTAAGCATTATATGTGTTGAAGTTTCAACCTTAATTCCTTTGATCTTACACCAATAGTACTGATTAGACCCTTGGGTGTTGGGGGAAATCCCCCATGTGATCAGTCACAAAGAAAGAATCCTCCCCATAATAGGGTTCCTCACACATGGGTGCTCGTGGGGGCTGATAATTCAGTGCATTAATTCGTTCCTGACTCTGCTTCATTAGTAACCCCACATTACTACTAATCTATGCTAGCTCTGACATCATATCTTTATTAATCTTAGCCTACTACAAATTTGTAGTAACTAAAAAGAAACTCTTTGTCATTATATTTTTCCCTTGTGACCCATGCACGATTCATCTTTGCCACCTTCTCCATTTGTTCAGCTACAATAGGAAATGGACAATGTAAGAATGAGCCTCTAGTTAAGGTGTCGACAGCTTTGGAATTGTCATCTAAGGCTCGATAGAGGATATCTACCATGATATCATTAATAATCTTGTGGTCTGGAACACTTCCCAAGAACTTTGTAAGTGCTTCGATGTGATATTGATAGAATCACCATGCAATTGCTTGAAGTTATTGATTTGATCTTTCAACTTCAACTTTTTTGACCTCAAAAAGTACCTCTCCAAAATGGCTTTCTGCATTTTAGCCCATGTGGTGATAAAACTCTGTGGAAGCTCTACTAACTATACTATCGCCTTACCTGTGAGAGATAATGGGAAGACATAGAGCCCAACGCCATCCATGGACAAATTTTATTTCTTATCATGCTCTTACAGATGAAAGCAATATCTTGTAGATGATTATGTGGATCCTTTGACGGTAAGCCCGTGAACACCCCTCTATTTTGATATATCTGCAACAACCTAGTAAATACGGCAAACGTAGTATCCTCTGGTAACACAATAACTCTAGTGACATCCACTGCCATAGGGGCAAGTAATATAGATTCCATGCAATAGTTGTCGCTTGTTGACCCTGTGGTGGTAGATTCATATCCTCAAGTGGTGGTGGGTCGTCATAGTTTAGATTTTGTGCAAGGTTTACAGAGTTACTATGATACGGCCTGGATCTAGGGTCTAGGAGTGACATGGCGAATGAGAACCCGAAAGCCCCCAAATAAGCCTCATAGCATCTTCAAACATTATCAGTTCGGAAGCGTATATGAAATAGTAAACACATTATGTGGACATAATAGGGATATGGATTAATATGAATTCACATAACACATAGCACATGAAGACTAAGGGGCGGGTAAGTATGACTCACTCTATGGGGGCAATACGGGACTTAGGATATTTCATATCAGAACATATAAGCATATCATATTAGTCGTAATCAATTCATAAAACAATGTCCAATATATTGCCACAGCCATAATAGTAATCTTTGAATACAACACTTAGCATATAAATGTGCAAGAGTCTATAAGATTTCCAGCAATGCCTCTAATCATAAGATAGGACGGGGGCCAAGACATGTCCCGGGCTCACCCTCAAAGTAAATGACATAAACAAACATCATAGGTAGAGAAATGGTGGTTTGTCCTTAGAAGTTAAGGCTCACCACAACAAGTATCTCAAGATATGATCTATCTGTCCTACAATGGATGAAGGCAATCTCCGGTCCCTACATGGTTAAATCATGTAGGCAAAAAGTATGCGATAGCATATTTGAATGTACTAAGTATATGGGCATGCAATGCATATGACTATCAAACCTTCATTCAATGTTAGATGACAAGGACACATATATAGAAAGAAATATATAAGAAGGAATATAATATCAATATGCATTGAGATACCTGATGCATAAATGTGAAAATACTTTGCATATAAGGGGATGTGACCTTAACTGACATAAAACTAAGTGAGTTATAATGTGCAACTCCGTAGTCTACCCTGCAATGGATAAAGAGGTGATCTACTTTCCAAAGGTAGATCCATAATCATTCATCATCCACAAAGGCGCATAAGCATACTAATGTTAGCGTCACGACCCAAGCTTAGGGCCTAGACGTGACACTGCGAATGAAAAGTACGGAGATAACCAAAACAAGCCTCTTGATCATAACATGCACACATCCTTGGTTGCGAAAGAAAAATAAGCAATAACAAAAACTATTTAAATAAAGGGAAGAGGGACTAAGGGAAAGTTCTTTCATAAACATAGGAGCATAAGAGAGTCGAGCTCATAGCATAAATACATCAAAATATCTAACAAAACCTCTAATTCGGAATGGAGCGGGGGCCAAGATACTTTTCAGGCTCACCCTTATAATAAAAAGTGTTTAACATAATGATGTCTAAAATAGAAAGAGTAAGGTAGATAGTATCCTCGGACTTGAGGACTCAGTGATGCTTATCTTCGTAATACCGCATTAGCCACATGGAGGATGATCAAAAGGTACTTCGGTCCCTATATGGTAATACAATGTAGGCATAGAGTATACACTATGCGAGATGCAATGCAACAAGACATAGGTCAATATAGTCAACATGCATAATCATGGGCAATGGATAAGTATAATTTCAATATGGCATGCATGATCAAAACTTGAAGTAAAATATGCTTGTAAATCATTTAACTTGCATAGTACGTAATACATGTGTGGGAGGAGACCTTAACTGACATAGACCATATAGCTACAACTTGGAATCCAAGGCATGACACCCCCTCGATCAGGTGGACGGTCATGACACCCTCCGACTAGGTGTGATCTACTGGCCAAGGTAAACCAAACATGATAACATGACTAGATGGATCCACTAGTATAGCAAGGGTAATAATCATAATCCTGTGATAACACATAGTTTAGAGACTAAAGACTTTATATAAGGACCCCTTCAGTTGAGCCCCCATCTTAAGCCTCAATCAGTTCTAAATCAACTCCCATGGAATACTTGAAATACTTATAACTTGTAAGGAACATGGAAACATGACATGAGTAGCTCTTGAAACATGCTTGACCTATATTTGTGATCCTAACTTGAACATGAGAGAAAACAATCATACACGAACTCTTTCTTTAACATGAATGACTCACAAGAGGTAAAAATCTTGAAATAGGGCTTAACTTGTGAGTTATAAAATCATAGATATTTTCTTGAATTTAATACATGCTTGAAAGCCCATAATCATCTTGAAATCACTTGATATGCGAAAGCTTGTAATAGCCTAACAATGGCTTAAGAATTCTTTTCATGACATTTTATCAAATACTTGGTGAACACATACGGACACATGCTCTAGATCATGCAAATTCAAGTGTATGGATCATGAAATAATATCATTAATGCATTTCAAAATCATTAAAATCAGCCACCAATATCATAGTAAAACTCTGTCTTGGGTATCATGAATTTCACATCCAAAACTTCACCATAATTCATAGTTTTCTTAGCTTGAATCATGCATAATCTCAATAGACATAGATCAACTCATGGAATAAACTTGAAATTAGATGTTCATGTATAATCAGTCAATACTTGATAAAATTTCAACATAATTTAGTTCATAATTCATACTAAGAGATACCCATAAGTGATATAACTTGAAATCATGCAATTTTTGTAAAATAGGATGGTTGGACTCCATGGGTGAAAGGACCCAATGGATGAAACCTACATACCTTAAACATGGGTTTTCTTGAGGTGAGCTTGAAGGAAACTTGAAACTTGAAACTTGGATTGGATCCTTGAGTCCTGAAATTTAAGCTTGAAATCCTTGAATTTGAATAAGATATTTGGTTAAGTATTAGAAAGGTTTTTGAGAGAGGTTTTGAGTGGCATAGAGTTGAAAATGGCTAAGTATGAGAGATTTCACGTTTAAATGGGCATGGGGCTATGACCCCAATGCCCTTCGCTGAAATAGAAAAACAAGGAAAAACTAACATTGGTCTATGTCTAGTCTGTGACGAGGACCAAACACTAAGGAGGGATTTACATTGCTCCGCACCCTTGGCTGGCCAGGGCGTGGACAACAACTGTTTCCAAAATATTAGCAAAATTTATTTTTCTTTATGGGTCCTCTAAAATTTGTGTTATACCCATTTACCACTCAATTCTCCCCTCCTTCTGATCAAGAATATGAAGTCCAATTTATGAAATTACACACAAATTTTGAGATATATAGAAATTACAGTTATGAGGCTTTCCGAAGCACATGTGGGGCGTTTCAGTTAGGCACATAATTCAAGAGACTGGAGTATGGTCCCTTGCAGGTTGCCCACCCTGCCTTCAATTGGTTCTAATTCATCATCCCATAAGAATACATATACGTATACTTTCTTGCAAAAGAGGCATAAGTCTTGTCAATACATAACAATGCATACTTTGGCTTAAAGGTCAAGTCATATTTCATAATCATGCATACTTGGGCTAACTAGCCAAAACATACTTCATATAATACTTTCATCCATTAGAATAGCTCCTTTAAGCACTTTCTTGAGAAAGGAGTATGGACCCTTGCTGATAGCCTACCCTGCCTCCAATGCATACTTTGGCTTAAAGGCTAAATCACATTTCATAATCATGTATACTTGGGCTAACTAGCCAAAAGATACTTCATGTAATACTTTCATGCATTGGAATAGCTCCTTTGAGCACCTTCTTGAGAAAGGAGTATGGACCCTTGGTGATAGCCCAACCTGCCTCCAACCTCAATCGGTGCTCCATAAACATAGTGATGTAAACACCCATAATTGATCAAATACATTCTTGTCATACCCATACTTTCTTTAAAATGATAATCATCATCATAATTGAGACTTAGCCCACATCATAAGCTTCATGAAAACCATAGTCATGTATGGATATGCCTTGAATGAGATGAGAATAGGATGGGCAATAGAGACTCAAACTTAAATCAACACTACATTATAAACTCAAGTAACAACATAATTAAATCCACATTTAAATCATAATATAGATTACACATGTTTAAGTCGAGCTTAAAAAGGGGACATGCATAATTGCTCATATCTTCATGAATTCAATGCAATTAAACATATTATTAGGGGCTTAAATCACTTTAAAATCAACAATAAAACATAACCCATACATCAATTGAATTTAATAACAAGTTCTTGAAAACCCATATTTAAAGTAAGCTAAATTTCATGCAAATCAATTGAAAAGAGTTTGGGTCTTCTTGGTTGAAAGGGACCAAGAATCAATTCCGCATACCTAAGTTCACTAGGATGGAGTAAGAAGAATTTGATGAAGATTGATGTCCTTCCTTGAATCCCAAGCTATTTCTCCACTAGAGTCTTTGATAGGAGTTCTTAAGAAAGTTTAATATAATTCTTGTAAGAGTGAATTTGAATGAGAGAAATAGAGTTTTGGTCATTTGAATGTCTTGAGATAGCATAGAAGTCTCAAAAGATCCTTAGGAGAAATCATAATTAAGAAAATGCAAATAATGAAATGAGTATAAAAACGATGTCAGAGGTCCTATGAGAGCGTATACGGCCCATGATAGGGTATATGGACCATATACCTCCTCCACGATCCGATACTTAGAAAAATTCTCCCTGACGAAGGTCCGAGATGGTAATTCCATACTTAGAAAAATTGCATGCTATCATCCGTACAGAGGGCTTCACAACCCATACCAAGTTATATAGTCTGTATGCCTCCTCGATTAAGCTTTACATAGGAAATTTTCAATGATAAAGTTCCGAGACGGTGATCCAATACTTAGAAAATTTTCACTCTGACACCCATTTGGAAGGCCTCATGGAACGTGAAAGGCTATATGGTCTGTAGGAGGTCCATATGTGAAATGCCTTGGCCAAAATATGGATTTTCAAGGCCAAGGCCCTCCACACGTAGCAAAGCATGGACCGTGAAGCCTCACATGGACGGTGTGGGGTTCATGTGTGGTATGCCTTGGTCTTAAATTCACATTAAATCTAACACACTACACATAAGTCCAAGGGCCACCTCAAGGCACCTTTACATGGTCCATATACCTTCACACGACCTGTGGAGGTCGCCCTGAAGTGTCACCTTAGTCCAAAAATTTCTAGAACCAAAATTCCAAGCTCCATTAAGATCATGCAAAAACTGAGTCCTTACATTATCTCCCCTTAGGGAATATTTGTCCTTAAATGTGCTAGAACAAGGCTTGACTTAGATCATGAAACATCAAAACGCAAGGTATAGTGCATATTTCCTTACTTGAAAATCATAAAGTCATTAAAACTCATATGGAAACATATTTATATCATTCTAAACATCTTAAAAATCATTTGCTACACATGTATTCATGTCATGCCATGAAACATCGAGAGTGAAAGAATTAGGACCACTTAGAATAGAAAAAACCTAATACCTTATGCTTAAGTAGAATAGAAAAGATGAGGATATCATTTCATCATGTCCAACTCTGCCTCCCATGTAGCACTCCCTACATGTTGATTTCTACAAAGCACCTTAATTGAAGCCACATCCTTATTACGAAGCTGCTTTACTTGCCTATCCGAAATCTCAATCGAAACATCCTCATAGGACAAGTTCTCCTCAACCTCAATACTTTCCAATGGCACAATGGTACTAGGATCACCAACCAACTTCCTCAACACAGACACATGGAAAACCAGATGAATAGAGCTCAAATCTGAAGGCAAATCTAACTTATAAGTCACATTCCAATTCGCTCAACAATCTCATAAGGACCTACATACTGGGGATTTAACTTGCCCTTCTTACCAAAACGCATCACACCCTTTATAGGTGAGACCTTCACATGCACCCAATCACCAACATGAAACCCAAGATCCATCTCTCTAACATCCAAATAGGACTTTTGGCGACATTAGGCCATCTTCAACCTCTCCCTAATCAACTTCACCTTCTCCATAGCTTCCAATACAAAATTCAGGCCAATCAAAGCCATCCCTCCCAACTCAAACCACCCCACCGGAGATATACATCTCCTACTAAACAAAGCCTCAAATGGTGCCATACCAATGCTAGCATGAAAGCTAATATTATAAGTAAACTAAATAAGTGGTAGATGATCATCCCAATTACCCTTGAATTCCAATATACAATCCCTCAACATATCCTCCAAAGTTTGAATTATCCTGTCGGCTTGTCCATCGGTTTGAGGATGAAAGTCAGTACTTAACTTCACCTTAGTACCATGTCCTCTTTGAAATGAACTCCAAAAGTTAGAAGTAAATTGGGTTCCATGATCTGATATGATAGACCTAGGAACACCATACAACCTCATAAACTCTTTGATATACAACATTGAATAATCTTTGGCATTGAAGGTAGTCTTAACCTGTTGGAAATGAACCGATTTAGTCATTTGGTCAACAATAACCCAAATTGATTGAAATTGCCTTTGGGTCCGAGGCAAACCAACCCCAAAATCCATGTTCACATCTTTCAACTTCCAAGAAGGAATTTCAATATCTTGAGTCAAACCATTGGGCCTTTGGTGCTCTACCTTTACTTGTTGACAATTAGGACATTCACATATAAACTTGGCAATATCCTTCTTCATATCATAACACCAATACACTTTCCTTAAATCTCGATACATCTTAGTAGATCCCGGGTGAATTGAATAATGATAGTTATGGGCTTCACTCATGATCACCCTCCTAATATCATCAATATCTGGAACACACAACTGATCTTGATACTGAAGCACACTATTTACCCTTTGGGAGAAAATCTCTATCTGCTTTTCGGCAACCAAGTTCTTCAACTCAACCAATAAAGGGTCTAAGTCTTGCTTAACCTTAACATTAACAACTACAGAAGATTCAACCCCATTCTCAACATGAATACCACTATCAGTAGAGTCGACCAACCTAACACCCAACCAAGACAAATGATGAACATCTTTTGCTAAAACTTTCTTTCATTTATCAACATGAGCCACAGTTCCTATAGATAGCCTACTAAGAGCATCAACTACGACATTTGCCTTACCGGAATGATATCGCACACTTATCTCATAGTCCTTAAGGAGTTCCAACCATCTTCTTTGTCTCAAGTTTAGATCCCTTTGAGTGAACACATATTACAAACATTTTTGATCGGTGAAAACATCAACATGAACCTCTATAAAGTAATGTCTCCAAATCTTCAAGGCAAATAACACTGTCGCTAACTCAAGATCGTGAGTTGGTAATTACGCTTATGCACCTTCAATTATCTCGATGCATAAGCTATCACCTTACAATATTGCATAAGCACAAAACTCAACCCAATCTAAGAAGCATCACAGTACACCACAAACTCATCTAAGCCATTTGGTAGAGTCAAAACAGGAGCCGAGGTAAGCCGATCTTTAAGTATAAAAACTCTTTTCATATTCATCTGACCATATAAACTTGGAATTCTTTTGGGTCAAAATGGTCAATGGAGATGCAATAGATGAGAAACCTTTAAAAATCCTTCGATAATAACTAGCCAACCCAAGAAAACTTTGAAATTCGAAGGAGTCAGCAGTCTAGGCCAATTCTTCATGACTTCGGTCTTCTTTATGTCAACCTTAATACCACCACTTGATACCACATTACCAAGAAAAGATACCTTATACAACCAAAATTCACATTTGTTAAACATAACATACAATTGCTTCTCCCTCAGAGCCTGAAGAACCAACCTCAAATGATCCATATGCTCCCACTCACTTATGAAATAAATAAGGATATCATCGATGAAGACAACGACAAAGCTATCAAAAAATGGATTGAATACTCAATTCATAAGATCTATAAATACGAATGGAGCATTAGTCAAACCAAACGACATCACCATAAATTCATAATTCCCATACCTAGTTCGAAAAGACGTCTTGGGAATGTCACACTCCCTAACCTTCAATTGATGATAACAAGAACGGAGGTCAATTTTTGAGAAATAGTTGGCCCTTAAAGTTGATCAAACAAGTCATTAATCCTTGGCAATGGATACTTATTCTTGATGGTTACCTTATTCAGCTTCCTATAATAGATGCACATCCAAAGAGACCCATCTTTCTTTCTTAAAAATAACACTGGACCACCCCATGGAGTTATACTTGGCCTAATAAACTCTTTCTCTAATAAGTCTTTCAACTCCTTCAACTCAGTTGGTGCCATGCGATAAGGAGGAATAGAGATAGGTTGAGTATCCAGGAGAAGATCTATGCCAAAGTCTACTTCCCTTTCGGGAGGAATACCAGGAAAATCCTCAGGAAACACATCCAAAAACTCATTCACCACCGAAACTGATTCAAGAGTAAGTGGCTCGAATTCCATATCTTTAACCCTCACAACATGATAACTTCATCCCTTGGAAA
The DNA here is from genome assembly GCA_011800125.2 of Solanum clarkiae. Classification (NCBI taxonomy): domain Eukaryota; kingdom Viridiplantae; phylum Streptophyta; class Magnoliopsida; order Solanales; family Solanaceae; genus Solanum; species Solanum clarkiae. The sequence goes on along the minus strand of JAABOM020074242.1, from coordinate 17,279 downwards.
TTATCTTTTAGGCCTTAAGGTAGGAAAAAAAATGACCTTTAATGGTGGAGTCACTACCCTTCCATTCAAGAATGGGCTCATCTGAAAGTTGGAACTTGATGTTCTAGGTTCTACAATCTATAGAGGCATATGAAGCATACAACTAATCCATCCTGAGAATAACATCAAAATCAAACATCTCAAGTTCCAAAAGATCACTCGGGAAGACTTTATACAAAATAGAGATAGGACAACCCCAATAAACTCTATGAGCAACAAGAAATTCATCCATGGGAGTATAGATAGAAAAACGCTCCCTCGAAATTTCAAGACTCAAACCAAAATTAACAGCCAACAAAGGAATCATAAACGATAAATTAGCACCTGGATCAAGCAAAGCATGAACATCAAAATCAAAGATTTTCAACATACTAGTCACAACATCCAAAGTTTGTTCCACTTTCTGTCGAGCATGAAAAACATAGAACCTGTTGTTTCTGGGGGCACCAACCTTGTGGATCTTTTGGTTGGACTTGATTAATTTGACCCTTCTTCGGTGCCTTTGGGCAATCAGCAAACTTGTGGCCTATCTCACCAAACCCATAGTAAGAACCCGAACCCCATAAGAACTTTCTAGAGTGAATCTTTCCATACTTGTCACATCGTAGAGGCAATGGTCCACCCTTAGCATGTACCTAGGGAGGAGGCACCCTAGAATTAACAAACCTTGCATTAGAACCTTGACCCTATTGGAAGCGACCATAACCGCCACCACTCTTGGATTCGGAGAACTCATTATTATAATGGGCCCTCTTAGAATCATTCCCTCTATTCTCCTTGAGCTTTTCTCCGTTAAATTTTTCAGCATATGTCATGAGCCTAGAGATGTCCATATCTTAAATAAGCATAGTCGTACAACATTCCTTCACAACCAAGTCAGAGATCCCAGAAATTAACTTGTGGATTCTTGCTTGGCGATCCACCATAAGTGTATGAGCATACTTGGAGAGCTTTGTGAACTTGAGGACATAGTTCATCACACTCATACCACCCTATTTGAGGTTGATAAAATTGTCATCTTGGCTTCCCTAAGTTCAAGTGGGAAGAAATGATCCAGAAATGCAAACCTAAACTCTTCCCAATTAACAACATTACCACAGACTTTCTCAGTCAACCATTGAGTGTACCAACTGATATGCAGCTAACTCAACCTTCTCCACAGAATTTACCCCTACAATAGTCAACATCTTAATGAGCTCACGAATAAAATCTTGAGCACTTGCACCAACTTTTGACCCATAGAACTCCAGAGAGTTCGTTCGGGTGAAGTCCCTTACCCTAGAAGCCGGAGTGGGATCACGGGAAGGAAGATTAGCGTACCTAGCCTGAGAAGTCAGCACTTGTCCAATCATAACAAAGGACGTACAAAATTCACCATTAGAAATAGGCTCTTCCATAGGCCCTTGAGGAACTTGGCCCTCATTAGCCGGGGCTGGTCTTGTAGGGGAGCTCTTCGTGGAGGCATCTTCTATAATATAGCAAGAACACCATTAGGATAAGGAAACCATAATATACAGTCCAAAGCACCACATGAGACATGAAGAAGTGAGTCGTTTTGTAGAATGCCATCATAGCCTCCCACTCATAGGCATAGTGTACTTCACACCCATGAATAGGACTCTACTCGACGAGTGATGTTGGACTTCGAGGATCATTTACAAACCTATTACTTTGATACCAAGCTTGTGACGATGCGGACCTAGGTTCTAGGAGTGACATGGTGAATGGGAACCAAAAAGTCCCAAAACAAGCCTCATAGCATCTATTCGCACGTCATCAGTTAGAAAGCATATATGTGATGAATGCTCAAGAGACGAATCTATTTCAAGGTCAAAGTGGTCGTAAAGTAAAATCTTACTCAAAATTAGGGTCGAATCCCACAGGGAATATGGGACTTTTGCAACTTGGTTCACCAATAATCAATTCAAACATCAACTACTTGATTCTCTAAAATGTGGGGGGGGGGGGTTGCAACAATTGGTAGAAAATTAAACTAAACTAACAAAAGGTGAGACAATCAAATTGGAGAGCAACTTGGGTAATTGTGTTCCCCATGATTCACTAACTTAATTTCCCCGGATAAAAGAACTCTCAATTAGGACATTGCATGCAGGACGAGAATTTAGGTTCTTCCAACCATCTTCTGAAGAACTGCAAAAACTCCTACAAATGACCTGGTATTTTCTATTTATAGTATTTACAAATAAGTCCCTAAATTAATTAGAAAAACTGGTCGGCTCCTGATACGAGTCATAGTTACAACTCGTAATATGCCCTATGAGTCATTATCGGGCTTTCGTCATTAGCATATTCAATCTTGGACTTTACTGCTATGGGACACCTTTTCAAGTCCTAGTCCACTCTATAACTTATAGGGACTTCTCATAGTCTACAACTGTATTTCTTGGTCCAATCTTGATCAACAGTGGAAGTGTCTATGAAACATGCCTTTATGAGTCGTAATGAGGTGTACGACTCGTAACTAAGTCTCATATAACTGAACTTCAAATTATTAGACTTTGATTTTGAACACTGAAAGTCTCTGCAAGACCGCCTCCATGGCTCATAGACTAGGCTACTACTTGTAGAGGGTCTCGTATGTCCTAAAAATCAGCAAAAGCTGCAATTTTCCCTAAAATTGTACCAACCTTCTTTTTCTGTAAAAACAAACACAAAAACACATAAAAACCATAAAAAAGGCATTGAGAACAAATAAAATCCTAAGTTTTAGGTATCAAATATGTTGTATTTTCATAGCACATCAACACTTTCAACTCAGCATTGTTGCTTTTTCTCAAGCAACAATTCAATGTAAATAGATAATAAAGCAACACAAAGCAATCAACCCAATGACATATACCATACTCAAATCCAACTTAGGTACCTATATAAGCTTTGTCAAAACAAGATGATGCAACTAATTAGCAAAGCACATCCTATTGATGCATTTGATAACACAACTATGACAAGTAAAGGAATATCAATAATCCACAATCACTGAACAAGTAAAATATTGATAATGCAATGCAAATTTCCTCACAGAAAAGTAGTCGCTTTTAACACTCAATGATGATTTCAGAATTTAACCATGAGACTGTGCAAGCACACTTATTCTCAAATGACATTCATGAATGATGACCAATACCATAGGCTTGCCCGTATACTCATGACCCGAACTTTTGACTAATTAGGCCAGGATCACTTTAGGAATTTATAAACTTGTAACATGGGCTCATGGGGATTTGGTATGGCATTTTGTACAATTAGTGACTAAAGGCCAACCTTGAACCACACTTTTTGACACTTTCACCTTGATACTCAATCATTTCCCCCTTATTCTCCCTTTCTTCTTCATATTCGAGCTTTTTTGGATACTTTCTTCTCGTTTTTAACTCTTGCCTCATTTCTCACATCATTTTGCTTGTTGAACTCAATCTAAGGCATATTTTTCTATTTCTTTCACCCGGTACATAATTTTCCTATTTTTCTTTTTATTCCAAATTCATTACTTCTTTTTTGCTATTTTACCCCTATATTGGCCACCCTAAACTTAGCTTCTAGCCTATATCGAAGTACACAATATCTATTCCCCAAACCAACACTTTTGGTAGCCACCCTCAACTTAGGGTTTTTTCCTAAATCAAGGTTCTTAATGCTCAAGGATAGACCAAGGCCAATCTTAAGGAATTTCACTAAAAAAGGCTAGGCTAATCAGGTGTTAAGAAAGAAATGGTATATGTAAGGCTTAAATATTTGGTACAAGGGATGAATTTCTAATTTGGTTGGTCATTTTAGGCAAAAGTGGACTAATTGAAAGAACAAGGGCCTAAGACCCCTTACTAGTCTGCATAATCTTCAGTCCAACTTAGAGTAACAGGGCAAGTTCTGAATCAGCATATAATGCAAGAACATAACAAAATTAAACACACACATGGTATTTCATACATAGCCAACAAAGACTCATAGAGAATGCTTCATGTATCAAATTTCCCTCACTTAAGAGGAAAAAATATTGCCAAATCATTCAATCATGCATGATTGCAATGTAACAACTACTTAAAAATTTTGATGGGTACCAATTTTCAAAATATTTCATAAAACATCAAAAACAAAATACATATTATAAGTTCAACTACTATATACTACAAATATTACATAAGACATCCTACATATGCTAGTTCAACAAAAATTAAATATCCACGAGGAAAAATAACACAAGCAAAAAAAAACTCGGGATCAAAATTTGGGGTAGTTATGGACCAAAAGCTACTCAGATTTCACCCCAGTCCATAACTACCCACACCCCATTAAAAAGAATGTATTTTGCCCTCAATGTACAATATTAAAATCAAAATAAATACAAGGGGTCAAAAATAATCATATCTTGGTGCCTAAGTACCAATCTTAGGATGCCTCTAATCATATCCCATCTGCGGGGTAGTCTGTGCAGTAGCCGCACCGGATGAGCCAATACCCATCTATCTATCATGCTCCTGGGCTTGCCTCTACTTTTCTTCTTCTCTCATCATCCTCAAAATAGCCCGATCTCATCCTCTTCTTCTTCCTCATCAGCTTCAGAGGTCTTTTGATGCAAATACCTCTCCTCAGTGTCATCATCCTCAACAAGGGGTCTCTTCTTGCGGGAAGGGTGTGTATACTCCTCTAAAGAAAAACGATCGAATAGTGGCTCCTCCGAAGGTGTAGACTTTGGAGCTAAAACGGGTGCCACTAGTGAGGAAGTCAAGTCTGCCCTATGTTTTGCTATCTCCTCATCTAGGGCTGATGGATCTGATAGCCAGGTATTAGCTAGTCTCTTCTAAATTTGATCCTTAAAGGTGTCAATGTGGGAATCAACTATAGGAATACGCTCCTCGACTGTAGAAATGGTGAATGCCTTATATCGAGCCTCTAAGTCCACAGCTGTCTACCAGACCCATGACCTAAGCTGCTGAATAAGCCGAGACAACTAAGCTTCAGAATGTGAAACCCTTTTCTCCATGGCCTGAAAAGAAATAGCAGACACACAAGGTATACCCACTGAAAGAATCTGTGATATAGTGGCCTCTGGTGCGAGTGTATCTGAAGTAAGACCCCTCTCAATATCGACTGCCTCTGGCTGCTAAGATCTCTCATCAGTAGTAGCCGCTGGAGTAGTAGTGGGGCAGTAGTCGAACCCTCTTATATGGCTCTAGCATAAACATCTCGGGCATGGGAGGAGGCTGTGCGCTTTGGAATGCCACGGGGTTCTCATCAGCCTTTATTAGGCTGGGATATAGAGTATGTAGGGCTGCAAATAGAGGATCTATATGTTGTAATAGCTCCACCTTTGGTGCTAGGCAGAGTCTAGAGATCAGAATCGAAAATGGCATGCATTCCTAATCAACATCATAGCCACTAAGGTGTTGGCTACAAGAACTGCTTACTCCATTGTAAGCACATTATCCATCAAAGTCGGTCGGACGTGAGATCTAACTATAGCCCACCAAAACTTGGCGGGAAAAGAGAGGGAAGCCTTCACGATAGGTTCTGTATGTGTAGTGACCCATCTAGGCTCTAGACCACGCTCAACAATATGTCTGGATACCCATCTCAATAACTTTGTCCTCTGTACCGAGTCATTTGAAATTATTATTATCCTGATCTTCCTCACTCCACAATTAAATTTGATTGTCGACCTCGGAGCTCATTATGTGGGACCAAAAAGCATGTGGCAGATCATCTCCTTTGATATATCGACCCATCATCCTCTCAGTAAAACCTCTTTCAATCTCGGCTGCTAGAGAGGTTTCTTCCCTTTGGGAAGATCATAAAGAATGGTGGTTGCATAAGGTGCATAAATTCCCGCACTATCGTTAGATAGTAGTGATCAAGCTTGTCAGTCAACCACCTGAGCCCACGTAGTGTCATTACATCCTCAAGTCTGGGACATGGCTCAATCCATCAGCAATCAGTTAGGGCTCCTCGAACATCGATCGTATGATCCTGCCTTGTCCCTTTGGCTGTAGACCCTCATTAAATATGGCCTCCATGCCCTTGACACGCCATCGATGAACGCTAAGATCTGGTGTTGAAGAAGAAGATAGGGAAACTAAGGACTGGGTATCTCTTCTGACTTGAGAGGCCTTCTCTGATCCAGACTCCGTGCCTGAAGGAGTCATCTGAGGTGTTCCACTACTATCCTTCGTACCCTCCTCATCAGACTAGGAGAAACCATCACTCTTACCATCACCTTCCTCATCAGACTAGAAATACTATCAACATAAACTACACTGTTTGCAGCTCTAGCTGCAGCTACTCTCGTTTGAGGCACCTCGGACTCTAGAGCAGGATGAACATTAAGAGCCCCAATTGACCCACTCCACTAGGTCTGATTGTCATCCGAGTGCTCAATATCCACAGGCTCGTCCATAAGTTGCCTCTCAAAGGCTTTAATCGCTGCAAGTTTACTTTTGGGGGCCAATACTTTTGGGGGGCCATGGTATCTGAAAATCAACCATAAACTAACCATAATCAGCCCCAAACAATCAACAAATGAAAGACAAGAAAAAAAGAAGAAAAAGGTCTTGAATCAGTTGCAATCAGATGTTATGAGAGCCAGGTATAACTCATAGTTGGGATTATGAGTCATACTGTGGTCCCATAAACCAGAAGCACAAAACAAAAATAGAAACTAAAATATTATATGAGACCTATTTAGGATTCGTAGCGTGGGTTACGGGTCGTAGATAGGTTTTGTATAGAGTTCCAGAGAGCAAATATAGAAGATGCATGAGTCCACGAGACCCATCTATTGTTCATAGAGGGATATACGACTCGTACAGGGGTCTTGTATGATGAGTACACAGGGATTTTAAGTCACTGCCGCTTCCCACAAAAGGAAATTACAACTTGTAGACTTATCTACGAGTCATAAAATACTCCCATAATTAAGAAGTAACAGGTACCTAGATACCTCACCTCATCAAATGGACCCTACAAATATATAAAACACTAACCTAGCAGCATTGAAGCAAGTTCATAAATACACATAATCTAAGCACTAATCAACCCTTACACTAAACAAGATTTCAAAACAAAAATTTGCCCCATTGAAAAAGAATATAGCAATCCAAATGCAGTCATTCATTTTACCCCAACTCACTAAAACTTGCACTTATGTCACCACTCCCAACTCATACACTAAGATCAGCCAATACATTCAAAATCAAATTGGGGAATAGTCCAACAAGCACAACAAGAAGAAATTAATCCACGATTCTATCTACATCAACATAGCCCAACACTATCATGCTTCTATGACATTGCAAATCAATGAACATTCATGTACCAACAACAAACATTTGATCAAACAAGGAACATGCTAGCGTGAGCATCATTTCAGTCTCAAAGTCATAACATCAAATTCTAGGCATAACAATCAATTAGCTCAATGGCAATCCTAGTTTTGCATTAATAACTCACATGTAAAAAGAATATTATTCTCAAACATGTAGCCTATCTCGTTCATCAACTCACTTAAGTTCTAACAAAATGAATTAATGATCAAAAATGGTTTAGCAACTTACTACAAGCAACTGATGAACTTGAAAGGAAGAGATGAAAGTGATTGATGAAACCCTAGGTATTACCGAAAAATCATGCCAAAAAAAGAGTAACACCACTGGAAAATTGGTTGGAAAAGGATATTGGGAAAAAAGTGGGGGTAATTTCTCTGTGATTAGGGTTAAAAATGGGGTCAAATTAATTTGGACCACTTTAATACTTTATTGTGTCGCGATTAAATTCCAAGGATCAGGTCTACGAAACCCTGACTATGGGTCATAGCTTGGTCGACGACTCATAAGTCATGGTCTTGTAGACCACTTAACACTTAGAAAAATTTGAAAACACACCTGGGGTCTACGAACCCCATTCACGACTTGTAGTGCGAACTAAAAGTCATAAAGTTAGCTCGTGACTAGAGTGCATTTTTAATCCTGCTCATTGTAACTCTCCACGAGATAGGACAACAAGTCGTAAACTATAATACGACTCATAAGACTAGTCGTAGAGACTGCTTCAGATGAAAATTTCTGTAATTGTTGCCCTGAACCTGTATGTTCCTCATAACATACACTTGAACCTTAAATGCAGCAAACCCAACATCAAAAATATCAATCAAAACATAAACAAACAATCAATTCAAAACTCAAAAACTAAAAACAAACATCAAAATTAAGCTAGAACATGAAAAGTGGTTGGGTGGCCTCCCAAATAGCGCCTGATTTATCGTCATGACATGACTTAGCCATCACGAGTACTCAGAATTCCTCAAGGCTTGGTGAACCTTTTTAACTAGATTTTGCTTCTTTTATCAGTCTGCTTTGAATTTGATCCAGTTGTGTAGATACAAATCCAAATTGGCTATTAAGTTACTGAATTGCCATTAAATGTTGATCAACTTTGTAAATTATCTTGACAACATCGAACTTGATCTCTCTCAATATATACTTTGATGTGTCTTCCCTTTTTATCAACTGGGCCAATATATCTTCAACTCTAGAACTTCTGTCTCCTTGTTCCTGATGGTGCGGTAACTTGAACCACTTGCCCTTAGCATTCTCTTTCTCTTGGATCACATCCTTGGAGCATAAATCTGTGTTTGTTTCGTTAACCGTTCCAAGTCAATTTTTTTTAGCTCAAGTTGTTGGAAGATTTCAACATTTATCTTCTCTTTCTTAGAGTTTCCATCAAAGGCTTTCATGTGACTAGTTGATTGCTCACGTGTAGGTCTATATATACAATGAATAACATCCAACTCGTCCATTTATTCAGCTACTTCTGCAAATGATTTCCTTAAGACTGAACCTTCCATAAGAGCATCTGCATAAGCTTGACGTTCCGGGTTCAGTGCTCGACAAAAACTTGCCACTAATGTTGAAACTGAAATGCCATGGTCCAGGCACTCCTCAGGCATCCTTTGAAACGCTCCCATGTAGAAGTGAGTGAATCACCATGGAACTGCTAAAAGCTAATGATTCAATCCCTCATTTTAAACCTTTTTGACCTAATGAAGAAACTTTCTAAGAAAGCCCTTTGAAACTCCATCCAGCTAGTAATCACACCTTGTGGAAGTTCAGAGTACCACATCGCAACATTGCCTGTAAGAGTCATTGGGAAGACCCGAAGTGCCACAACATCCATAGACGGATGTTGTGTTCCTATTACACTCTTACAAACATGTGCAAAATTTTGTAAATGGTCATATGGATCCTCTAATGGATGACCAGCAAATAAAATATGGTTTTGCAATGTTCAGAGTGTCTCATTAGTGATAAGAAGCTTTGCTTCGGCCAGTAGTAATGGTAACACACTATTTCCCGTGCTATTAGTATTTGCTTCCATTCTTCTGATAGCCTATTGGATCTTTATATCAACCAGAGTTAAGGGATTTCCTTGACTCCTTGCATTCGGCATACAACACCTAGTATACCCTACAAAGAACACTACGTAAAAATAAAAGTAAAATACAAGAGAACTAAGAAATTAACACTTGAATTAAACTACTAGTAAATCCAAGTCAAAATTTCTCCGTATTCCCCGACAAGGTGCCATGTTTCTAGATGAATGCTCAAGATACGCCTCTATTTCAAGGTCTAAGCGATCTTCAAAGTAAAAGCCTAACCAAGGTTAGGGTCGAATTCCACGGGGATATCGGACTTTTGCAACTTGGATCACAAATAATCAATTCAAACATCAACTACTTGATTCTCTAAAATAAGGGGGGGAGGGGTTTGCAACGATTAGTAGAAAATTAAACTAAACTAACAAAAAAGAGAGACAATCAAATTAGAGAGAAACTTGGGTAATTGTGTTCCCCATGATTCACTAACTTAGTTTCCCTGGCTAACACAGCTATCAATTAGGACGTTGCATGCAGGACGGTAATTTAGGTTCTCCTAGTCCTCTTATGAAGAACTGCAAGAACTCCTATAAATAACCTAGTATTTTCTATTTATAGTATTTACAAATAAGTCCATAAATTAATTAGAAAAACAAGTCGACGCCTACTACGAGTCATAGTATGACACATAGTATGCCTTACGAGCCGTAATCGGGCTTTCATGGTCAGCATATTCAATCTCAAACTTCACTGCTCTGGGTCAACTTTACGATTCATAGTCTACTGTTGACTCGTAGTGACTTCTCGTAGTATACAACTGCATTTCTTGGTCCAATCTTTATCAACACTGGAAGTGTTGACGAAACATCCCTTTACGAGTTGTAATAAGGTCTGCGACTCGTAACTGAGTTTGGTATAACTGAACTTCAAATTATCAGACTTTGCTTTTGAATACTGAAAGTCCCCACGACACCACCTCTACGACTTATAGACTAGGCTACGACTCATAGAGGGTCTTGTATATCCTAAAAATTAGCAAAACCTACAACTTTTCCCAAAATTATGCCAACCTGCTTTTCTTGTAAAAATAGACACAAAAACACATAAAAACCATAAAAGTCGCATTGGGAACACACAAAATCCTAAGTTTTAGGTATCAAATGTATTGTATTTTAACAGCACATCAATATGAAATAGTAAACACATAGTTTTAAGGGAGGAGAGAGTAGGACTCACGCTATAGGGACATAATAAAGATAGGGATCAATATTAATTCACATAACACATAGTATATATTGACTAAGGGGCGGGTAAGTATGACTCACTCTATGGGAGCAATATGGACTTAGGATTTTTCACATCATAAGAAATAAGCATATCATATTACTCATAATCAATTCATAAAATGACGTCCAATAGATAGCCACAGCCATAATCGTAATCTCTGAATGCAACACTTAGCATATAAACGTGTAAGAATCTACAAGATATTCAATAATGCCTCTAATTATAAGATAGGACGAGGGCCAAGACATGTCCAGGCTCACCCTCAAAGTCAATAACATAAACAAATATTATAGGTAGTGGAATGGTGATTTGTCCTTGGAAGATAAGACTCACCACAACAAGTATCTCAAGATCTGATCTAGCCATTGTACAGTGGATGAAAGTAATCTCCAGTCCCTATATGGTTAGATCTTGTAGGCATAAAGTATGCATTAGTACGTTTGAATGTACTAAGTAAGCAGGCTAGCCAAAACATACTTCATGTAATACTTTCATGTATAGGAATAACTCCTTTGAGCACCTTCTTGCCCACCCTGCCTCCGACCTCAATTGATTCTCCATAAACATAGTGGTGTAAATACACATAATTTCTCAAAGAGTCATAGTCATATATATTTATGTGATCACATTCTTGTCATACCCATACTTTCATTAAAATCATAATCATCATCATAATTGGGACTTAGCCCACATCATAAGCCTCATGAAAACTATAGTCATGTATGCATATGCCATGAATGAGATGAGAATAGCATGGGAAATGGAGATTCAAGCTTAAATCAGTAATACATTATGAAATTCAAGTAAAAATATAATTATATCCACATTTAAATCATAATATAAATTATTCATGCTTAAATCAAGCATAAAAGAGAACATGCACATTCATATCTTTGTAACTTCAGTACAATTCAACATATTCAAGCTTAGATCACTTTAAAATCAACAATAAAAAATAATTCATACATCAATTGAATTTAATAAGAAATATCTTAAAATTTTGTATTTAAAGTTAGCTAAATTTCATAAAAATCAATTGAAAAGAGTTTGGGTCTTCTTAGTTGAAAGGGACCAAGAATCAATCCCATATACCTAAGTTCACCAAGAAGGAGTAAGAAGAATTTGATGAAGATTGAAGTCCTTCCTTGAATCCCAAGCTAATTCTCCATTAGAGTCTTTGAGAAGAGTTCTTAAGAGAGTTCAATATAATTTTAAGTGTAAGAGTGAATTTGAATGAGAGAAATAGAGTTTAGGCCATTTGAATGTCTTTAGAATAGCATAGAAAGTCTCAAAATACCTTTAGGAGAAACCATAATTATGAAAACATCATTAATGATATCACGACCCAAGCCTAGATCCTAGACATGACACGACAAATGGGGAACCCGAAGGAACCCCAAACAAGCCTCTTAACTTATCATTACACATCATTGGTCGCGGAAGCACATAAAATACGTAAAGAGTAAGAATAGGGGCAAAGGGGCTAAGAGGAAAGCTTGCATAATATAATAATCAAGAGACAAGAGTCAAACTCATATCATGGATACATAATATGTCCAACAAGCACCTTTAATATCTAGATAAGAGAGGGGGCCAAGACAATGCAACCGGGCTCACCCTCATAGTCAAAATATACAATAAAGAAGAATGTCTCAATACATAATAAGAGCAACATAGACCAAGTTCCTCGAAGTGGAGGACTCATCAACTAGCTTAAGCAGTACCTGACTAGCCATGTGGAGGAGGATGATCAACTTGGGCTTCGGTTCCTACATGGTGATATCATGTAGGCAAGAATATGCGTTAGTACGTTTGAATGTACTAAATATGTAGGATGCAATGTATCAAAAGATAGATATCATAATCAAAATGCATAACAATAGGAAATAGGCATAATATAACAATATGACATGTATGATTAATGCATAAGTAAAACATGCTTAAATAACTCATGCTCATATAGGATATCATATGTGTAGAAGAGACCAAGAGAGCTTTCCAAAGTACAAACCCCCTGGTAGGTTGGTGATGATTCCACCCCCATCACTTAGGTGGTGAGGTACACCTCTCAATAAGTTGATGAGTACAAAACCCATCTAGGTTGACTATGATGCCACCCCATCACCCCGATAGTGAAGTACAAACCCCTTAATAGATTGAAGAGTACAAACCCCCATCTAGGTTATCCGGGCTCTTGATCCCCCTAGATTGGACATGGTCTAATGCAATACTTTATATAGAATTCATTATATACATAGGCTCATTTTATCATCATAATATCATTCATATCATATCTCATGCTTTGGACATTCAATTCCTCAAGAAATCACATCCGGATATTTTATCAAACACTTAGAGGGTGTGTAATGCTAGTATAAAATCATGAAATATAGAGATAAAATCATGAAAGAAAATCCATTGTAAAATCATAAATCAACATCTTCCAACACCTTCAAGCAATATACATTAAAACCCCTCATCAAATCTTACATTAGATCCAATATTTATAGCTCAACACATAGCAAAATAGTCACAACTTTAAACAATTTTGACATAGTTCATAGACATGTTCATACTAGTAAACCCATTAGTAAATCAACCTTAAATCATTCAAATTGAGTAAAATGGAGATTAAGGCACTATGGATAGAAGGACCCAATAGCTAAGACCTGTATACTCTTAGCTTTGAAGAAACTCTTGATGAAGATTGAAAATGGAGACTTAAAGTTTGAAGGAAATTCTTAGTTCCGGACGAGGGTTTTGAGACTTGAATTTAGGAGTGAAAAATATGGCTAAGTGTTTGAGAGGATATTGGGGAATATTTAGGATGATATGAGAGTGAAATATGACTAAGTATAGGTAAAAACACGTTTGGGAACACTTAGGCCCAAGCCCCAAAGTCTTGGACCGGGATAGAAAAACTGGACACTTAGGATACAGTTGCTCTGAAATCGAGGTTAGACTCTTTTCTCCCTAATTGACCCCCCTGAAGAAGAATATGAAGTCAGATTTTTGATATCGCGAATGGATTTTGAGATATATAGAATTTACAATTTCAGGCATTTCGAGGCACATTTTCAGACACTTTTTGGGGTCATTTCAAATGAAACAAGTAGAAAAATTACTCTAGGGCTCCCGTGGGAGGGTATACGACCCATGATAGGGTATACGAACTGTATACCTCCTCCATGCTCTGATACTTAGAAAATTTCTCCTTGAAGAAGGTCTGAGACGATAATTCCATACTTCAAAAAATTATATGTCATCATCCATATGGAGGGCTTCATAGCTCGTACCAAGATATACGACCCATGTGCCTCCTCCATGAAGATTCACTTAGAAAAATTTTCAATGACAAAGTTCCGAATGCCATACTTAGAAATTTTTAATCTGACGCCTATACAAAAGGCCTCACGAACTGTGAAAGGCTATACGGTTCGTGGGAGGTCCATGTATGAAATGCGTTGGACAAAATGTGGATTTTCAATGCAAAGGCCCTTACACGGCACACATATGGACCGTGAAGCCTCATACGGACCATATGGGGTGTTCATGTGTGGTATGCCTTGGTCTTAAACTCCACATCAAAACCAATACACTACACATTAGGCCAAGGGCCTTCATAAGGAACCTCTACACAGTTTGTATACCTTTACACGACCCGTAGAAATCATGATGTTATAACTCCAATGTAATATCAAAAGTAATCTCTAAGAACAAAATAATAATGACACGTTATGATTTCTCAATGTCTTGACTGCTCTCTCTCTCTCTAAACTCCCCCCCCCCCCAAAAAAAAAACTATTTATGATAAGTAGAAACCAAATCCGAAATAAAATAGGTAAAATAGAATTGAGAAATTGACTAAACAAGGTTACACACCATAGATGAAATTGTGGCTCATAACTAGCCTTCGTAGACTGCACTGCACAATATCTTCCTTTGACACATGTATTGTGCCCCATTTTTCTAGCAAAAATGGGAACCTGGACGACGTCATGGAAAGACTCTTTTTTGGGATTGAAACAATTTGAAGAGTCGCCACCAAATGAATTAAGGTGCATTAGGACACCATTCTAATCTAACTAGAAAAATAAAACTAAGGTATAAACTACCATAGATCGGGTAAGGTTTCAAATTAGCTCGAAAAAAAGGTTTTAGATATCTTTTGAGGTCCACAACTGTGGGTCCCAGCCGTATTGCGCATTTTATGAGGGGGTTGAAAAATTACAAGATAGGTGAACGAAATAATAAATTTTTTAGGCTAAATATAAGATATTAAACAAATAAAAGTCTCCACTTCTAATGAGAACAATAAAATAGACACGTGATTAGCATAAAAAAAACTCATTCTTATAACATTTTAAAGTGATAAAGTTACATGCAACATAATAAAACAAATACAAGAAAAGATAATAAGTAAGTGAACTGAATAAAACAAAAAGGAAATATGAAATAAAATATATTATTATACACTCAAAAATAAATGACACACATCTTATTTATTACCACAGTTGAAAATATATATTATTTAAAACTTAAAAGCTATCAATTACCAAATTTATATCCTTAACAAGTTACATTTCAAAACAAATTAGTTATGAGATTTCTAACATGTTTTACAATAAATAAGATACAAATTACTCATGCCACAAAGTTTATTAATTCAACCAAGCAAGCATACTCTCAAATTGTCTAATAAAAATAAAAATTGATAATATTAATGATAAAAGAAAAGAAGACTAACCTAGTTGTTCTCCATAAAATGCTTAAAATGTTTGAATAATATTAACAAAAAGAGGAAGCTAGTCCAAAAATAAAATAGCATAAAATAAAATAAGGAAAAAGAGAATAGAAGAACTAACCTGATTGCTTCCAAATCATAGAGTCTAGGCAATATAAAAGTACATTAAGAACCTAATGTGGTGATCAAGAGATTGACATATGTTAAAATGCGAAACTACCAAAAGTTTCGTAAAAATAAATAATGATGAGTTACAAACAATAAAAGACAGTCCATAACGATAAGCAATATAATATTTTGAAAGATCCACTAATAAGTAATATTCTAGTCATCCTTCATGAATTATATCATTTCACGTAACAAAATAAATTATTAGTAAAATATACACCAGTTTAATTAATTTGTTGATAAATATAATGTGAGAGACTAAATAGATAACAAATTAATCATACATAAGTTGAAGTTAAAAGAGTGGGATCAGGATTCTACAAGGCTAAAAATGAGTCTGATATGATGTTACTACCTCTATTCTATTTTTATAAATCGACTCCTAGATGTCTTATAGCAAGATTTAAAAATTCATAAAGGAAATCATTTTAAGAGTACTAAATAAAAATGATTCAATATTTCAAAAAGTCATATAAAGCTTCAAATATTAATATTTTGATGTTTGAATTTGATGAAAGTATATCAACAATTTAGCATAATAGTAGGGTTGTCAATTTGTTTGAGACATTTAAAAGAGTAATAAATAAAATTAGAATAGGAGGGAGTAATGAGTTTGCGTCATTTTGATAAAGCTACGTGTGTACTTCATATAAGAAGTCAGTTATAGTCTGTCTGTTTTTCATCATTTCTTATTACATACCTGGATTCCTCTTGAGGAGACGACTCCAATTGACCCTTGCTTCTGGCGTTGACCCTTCATTCACTGCAATTGAACTCCAAACAATGTCAATCCATTGTGATACATGTGAAAATATTTAAAAAGGAGGTGAGAGAATATTTTGTTCTTAACGTTTAACTAAAAAAGTGATAAGAGTGTTTGTTCTTAAAGTTTAACTAATAAAACAACAACAAAAAATAAACTAATAAAGGATTGAAAACTCTTAGAGCCTGTTTGGATGGACACCTTGGTAATTGATTTTGATGGAATCGGGAGGAATTACACTGTCTGACCGGTTTGGTTGGACAAAAAATTACATGGTCAACTGTTAATTGAGAATAAATTAACTGGGTGTAATTACACTTTCCAATTCACAGGGGAAGACTGTGAATTGCAGGTAATTACATAATGTAATTATATGCTGGTTACTTTTTATTTTTTTATTTTATATTTTTCATTTTATTTTATTTTATTTTTATTTTGATTATTTTAAATTCTTTTTACTTTATTACTCTAATTTTTTCTAAACCTATATTTCATTTTATAATATTTATTTTTCATTTCTTTCTTATTCTCAATCTTTGTCATGTGATTCCATACATTTTTTCACATTATTTTTTTATTTATTCTATATATTTATTTTACACTAGCATGATTTTATTAGCATTCTAATTTTTAAATTAAAATTAAATTCATTGTTGAATAATGTTATAAATATACATATTTTTTTTCTTTTAAATCATATTTATGTATCTTATATTGAAATTTGGCATAAGAGTATTATGTTAATTTTTTATTTTGAATTTAAAACTTATGTTATATTTTTTAGTTTCATTTGTTTTTGTAGCATTGACTTGACATTTCACATTACAAGTCATTTATTTTTATAGTCATATTAGATAGATTAATTCTTCATCAAATATTTTAATAATTTTAGTATG
>JAABOM020074233.1:0-35094 GCA_011800125.2 Solanum clarkiae | reverse complement strand
TCACCAACAAGCTTGAGTTGCACCGAACTAGCCACGTAGAGGAGGATGATCAACTTGGGCTCCGGTTCCTACATGGTGGTATCATGTATGCAAGAGTATATGTTAGTATGTTTAAATGTACTAAGTATGTAGGATGCAATGCTACAATAGATAGGCATCATGATCAAAATGCATAATATTAAGCAATAGTCATAATATAACAATATGGCATGTATGATCAATGTTTAAGTAAAACATGCTTAAGTAACTCATGCTCATATAAGATATCATAAGTGTAGAAGAGACCAAGCTAGCTATTCAAGTTACAAACCCCTTGGTGGTTGTGTGGTATAAACCCCTTACATAGTTGATGATAATCACACCTTGTCAACATAGTGGCAAAGTACAAACCCCTCATATGGTTGGTGAGTACAAACCCCCAACATGGTTACTCAGGCTCTTATCCCCCCGGATTAGGTATAGTCTAATGCAACACTTTGTATAGAGTATCTCAAATACATAAGCTCATTTGATCAACATGTAGTCATACATATCATATCTCATGCTTTGGACCCTCAAATCCTTAAGAAACCACATCTGGACATTTTACCAAACACTTAGAGGGTTTGTAATGCTTGTATAAATCCATGAATTATAGAGTTGAAATCATGCAAGAAAATCCATTATAAAACTATACACCTTGAAATACCCTCAAGCTATATACATCAAAATGCCTTCTCAAATCACACAATAGATAAAAGATTTATAGCTCAAAACATAACAAAACAGTCACAACTTTACATAACTTTAACATAGTGTGCAGTGAATTTCATAATGAGCAAGACTCATTTGTAAATCAACTTTAATTCATGCAATTTAAGTAGAAGGCTTGGGTATCATGGGTGAAATGAACCCATGAAAGAACCCTACATACCTTGGCTTAGAGATAAACTTGGTGAAGATTGGAGATGGAGGATTGAAGCTTGGAGAAGAACCTTGAAGAAGAAACTTATCTTGGGTTTGAGGATTTGGGACTTGAATTTGGGAGTGAAAATATGACTATGTGTTTTGAGTGAGTTTTGGAAAAAATTTGGGCAATATTGGGGTGAAATTTGGCTAAGTATAGTTAAAAACACATTTGGGAACCTTGGTCCCAACACTTAGAAAATTTTGGACAAACTAAAAAAAACACACCAAAATGGAACACTGTCGCGTCGCGCCAGCATCGCGCAGTGCTTACTTGAAATTGTCACTTAAAAATTTATAATTGATAATCTTTCTTTCCTAAATTGAGGTTAAATCCCTACCTAATTTTGACACCTTCAACAAGAATATGAAGTCGAATTTTTGAAATAACAAACGATTTTTCCGAAATATGGAATTTAAAATTTTAGGCATTTCAAGGAACGTTTTAGGCTTTTTTCGGGGTCGTTTCAGGATCAACCAACCAATGGAGAGCTTAGTGATGCTCTCATCATGCTTTCACAGGTGGAGGCTAATCAAGCCAAACAAGGGGCCCAAGCCCCTCATGCTTCTACACCAGCTTCTCGGGTGAGAGACTTCATGAGTATGAATCACCCAGAATTCCATGGGTCAAAGGTGAGTGAGGACCCTCAAGTTTCATTGATGAGATTTACAATATTTTTTCTATTATTGGTGTGAGGCGACATGATAAGGTGGAGTTGGCGGCTTACCAACTCAAACGGGTAACACAAATATGGTACAACCAATGGAAGGAGGAAAAGGAGTCAACTATCTGGTGCTTTTGGAGGATTTCAAGGTGGCCTTCCTTAATCGATTCTTCCCCCTTGAACTTAGGGAAGCTAAGTTGGTGGAATTTATGAATTTGAGTCAAGGGTCAATGAGTGTGAAGGAGTATTCTCTCAAGTTCACCAAACTTTAAAAGTTTGCTCCTTACATGATTGCTGACCCAAGGTCGAGAATGAACAAATTTGTTATGGGTGTCTCCGACTTAGTTAGTAAAGAATACTGGTCCATCATGTTGATAAGTGATATGGACTTTTCATGTTTGATGACCTATGCGGAACAAACAGAAGAGGATAAATTGAGGAAGAGAAGGGATCATGAGGACAAGAGGGACCATCTTGAGGGTAAGTTCCAAAAGAGTTACCAATTCCAACGAGACCAAGGGTCTTCTCATGCATTTCAAAACAGAGTTGCAAATGATTTGCCAAAGGCCCAAAGTGGTAGGGATGTGGCTCCTATTGATATATATCCCAAGTGTGGTAAGGGTCATGGTGGCCCATGCTTGATGGATACCAGTGCTTGCTATGGCTGTGGAGAAATGGGGCATAAGGCAATAGATTACCCTCGAAATCACAATAAGGGTAAGTAGATTCATCTTCAAGGTGCTAATGTAGTCACTTTGGGGAGAGGTGGATGACATGATAGTGCCCCAAGGCAAAACCAATTTTATACTTTGCATAGGAGGCAAGGGGTTGATGAAGTCCCCGATGTTGTTACTGCTATGTTGAAAATCCTTGACTTTTGATGTGTATACATTGATTTATCCAAGTGCCACTCTTTCTTTTGTTACCCCTTTGTTGCCAAAAGAATCAATGTTGAGCTTAAATTATTGTACGAGTCATATGAGGTGTCTACTCCTATTGGTGCATCTATTGTTGCTAGAAATGTTTATAAAAGTTTTCCTATTTTCATCTTGCATAAAATGTTGCCTTGTGAGCTTGTTGAGTTAGACATTGTTGATTGTGATGTCATTCTTGTGATGAATTGGTTGTATACCTACTATGCTTCTATTGATTGTAGAACCCTTAGGGTAAAATTCCAATTTCCAAATGAAACCATCCTTGAGTGGGAGAGTCAAGATGTGGTGGTCAAGGGGTAGATTCATCTCTTGCATTAAAGCCCGTAAGATGATCTCTAAGAGGTGTCTTCACCATCTTGTGAGGGTTAGGGATGTGGAGTCTAAAGTCCTTCCCATAGAGTCAGTTCCGATTGTAAATGAGTTTCTTGATGTCTTCCCAAATGACCTTCTCGGTGTTCCTCCCGAAAGGGAAATACATTTTGATATAGATATTCTTCCCGATACTCAACCAATTTCTATTCCCCTATACCATATGGACCTGGTTGAATTGAAGGAGAAATTGAGGGACTTGTTGGAGAAGGGGTTCACTAGGCCTACCCAATCACTTTATGGTGCACCGACATTGTTTATTAAAAGAAGGATGGGTCCCTTAGGTTATATATTGACTACCGAACTCAATAGGGTCACCATCAAGAATAGGTATCCTCTTCCAAGGATTGATGATTTGTTTGACCAATTCCAAGCGGCTAGCCATTTCTCTAAGATCGATCTTCAGTCTGGGTATCATTAACTGAAGGTGAGGGAGTGTGATATTCCCAAGACGACCTTCCGAACTAGATATGGGCATTATGAGTTTTTTGTGTTGTCTTTTGGGTTGACTAATGCACTGGCCATCTTCATGGACCTTATGAATAGGGTCTTCAAACCTTACCTTGATTCCTTTATTTTGGTCTTCATTGATGATATTTTCATCTATTCTCGTGGTGAGGAGGAGCATAGGGCTCATTTGAGTGTTATGTTGCAAAGACTGAGGGAGGATAAATTTTATGCTAAATATGAAAAGTGTGAGTTTTGGTTGAGGGAAGTTGCTTACCTAGGGCATATGGTGTCGGGGTATGGTATAAAGGTGGATCCTAAAAACACCAATGTGATTAGAAATTGGCCTACACTATTGACCCCATCGACATTAAGAGTTTCTTGGGCTTAGCAGGGTAGTATCGTTGGTTTGTGAGTGGGTTCTTTTCTATTGCTTCCCCTATGATAAAATTGATTCGAAAGAAGGCTAAGTTTGTGTGGAACGATGAATGTGAGAGGAGCTTCCAAACCTTGAAAGATAAGCTTATGTATGATCCTATATTATCACTATTGGATGGGCTTGAGGGATTTATGGTGTGTTATGATGCTTCTAAAGTTGGTTTGGGTTGTGTGCTTATGCAAAATGGTAAGGTGATAGCCTATTCTTCTAGGCAACTCAAAGTGCATGAAAAGAACTACCCTACTCGTGATCTTGAATTGGCTGCCATAGTATTTTCTTTGAATGGGGTGGCAAAACAAGATCTTGATCCCTCCTTGTTAGAGTTGAAGGCCTTGGTGAAAGAGGGGGCAAAGGTGGCGGTTTTACCCAAGGGGGAGATGGTGCCCTTAGCTACCAAGGTAGGTTGTGTGTACCGTGTGTTGATGGCTTGACAGAAAAGATCCTTGATGAGGCCCATAACTATTCTAATTCTATCAATCTCAGTTCCACCAAAATGTATAGGGATTTAAGAGAGGTGTATCAGTGGGGAGGCATGAAAAGGGACATTACCTAATTTGTTTTCTATTTTCATAGTTGTCAACAAGTCAAAGCCGAACATTAAAGACTGGGTGGCCTAACCCAATAAATAGAGATTTCGACTTGGAAGTAGGAAGTGATTAATATGGATTTTGTGGTTGGGTTTCCCAAGACTAGAAAAGGTTTTGATTCCATTTCGGTTGTGGTTGGTAGGATGACAAAATCAAATCACTTTCTATCGGTTAAGACCACACGTGGGGCCAAATTTTAAGCAAGGTTGTACAATCATGACATGATAAGGTTACATGGGGTTTGTTTTTCCATCCTATCTGATCGTGGAGCTCAATTTACTTCACATTTTTGGAGATCTTTCCAAAAGGGTCTTGGTACTAGAGTTAAGCTTTCTACGGCCTTCCACCCTCAAACGGATGGACAATTCAAAAGGACCATCCAAATCCTTGAGCATATGCTTAGAGCGTATGTGTTGGAGCTTAAAAGTAGTTGGGACAATCATCTTCCGTTGATTGAGTTTTCCTACAACAATAACTATCATTCTACCATCGGTATGGCTCCTTTTGAGGCTCTCTATGGTAGACATTGTAGATCACTTTTGGGGTGTTTTGAAGTTGGTGAGGTGGCCTTATTAGGACCAGATTTTGTTATAGAGGCACTTGAGAAGGTTAGGATGATTAGAGAAAGGTTGAACACAACCCAAAGCGCCAAAAGTCCTATGCCGATGTGAGGAAACAAGATCTTGAATTCTGAGTTGGTGATTGGGTTTATTTGAAGGTGTCACCCATGAAGGGTGTTGTAACACCCAACATTTTATAATACTAGTACCATGCAAATGAAACATGATATGGTTTGGTCAAATTAGAGCCAATTTTTAAAAGTGCTTGAATCTACAATTAAAGGGTGATATGTATGTCTAACGCTGAAGAGGGTTGAGCGTAAATAAGTTTTAAGTCAAATTGAGGAGATCACGACCTTAAACAAAGTAAGAGAATTGAGGTGCTTGTAGGACTTAATAATCTAGAAGGTGAGTCACCTACTTGCTTAGCTTAAATTGCTAGCTAAACGGAGACGAGGCCCGACGCAGAATTTGTCCAAGTCCGATTATGAATAAAGTCCGTATTAAGGGTGTAACTTTAGCTCATGTTTTACCATCATAAATGGGCTATATTGTTATCCCAAGAAGAATATAAAAAGGGCCCAAGCCCATTGCAATTTCTTTAGTAAGTTAGGCCCAACTAACTAAGAGAAAAGGGGAAAAATGGGCATCAAAGGCCCATCAATTTGGAGCCCCTTAAGGCCCAAGTGAAAGGGAAAAAATGGTACTTTAATTGCATAATAAAATAAGGCTTAAAAGGTAAAAGAAAGTCGGCTAAATTATTCCTTTAATAAGGGGTTACAAGCAGCAAATTTCATTCATTCTTAGACTTGGAAAATTTCAGCTTTCACAAACTTTCTCTCTACACTTTCTTAACCTAGCAAAGCAGCCACAAGGGGACTTTTAGGGTTCCTAGAGAAGCCGTACACCTTGAAGGTAGTGGTAAGTATGTCTAACATGTGTTTAGTATGATTTTCTTATGAGAAACAAGAGACTATGTTTGTTACGTTTGTGCTGAAATTTGGGCAGCATGTGTCCTAAGGATTGTTGTGAGCTTTTCTTGTTGTTCAAGAGGATTTTCTCTTCTTTGTTGGCTGTATTATGAAGTAACAGTCATGTATTTAACAAAGGTTTGTTTTTAATGATGAAACCAGGCTGCTGCACCACTTTTACAGTCCGCAGCAAAAGAGTTGTTGTACAACGTCGTAATTGTTCTCTTAAAGAAACTTGTGGGCTGATAATTGGATATTGTTGTTTCACGACCTTCACCTAATTTGACACTATTTATGGACTATTCTAAGACTGATTTTATGTGTAAAAACATTGGAAATAGTTTGGTTAAAGTTGGAACAGGTTTGGGATTGTCAACGTCATAATGGGGCAAAGGGACGCAACGTTATGCCGCCTATTTGTATGTTGTGTAGAATTGTTATGTGTTATGCTTTGTGGGCTATTGTAAGATTGCTATTGAACTATAATAGGCTGCACATGATATGTCTATGATAATGTGCATTAGGAAATACGATTAGGGGCTGAAAGGTTGAAAAAATATGGTCAAGTTTATAAATACGTGCTTGCTGCCAGTATGTTATTTTTTTAATTAGATTGGGCTGCCAAGATGTATTTATTGGTTGCTAATGCTAGTTTTATCACCTTCTATCTTGTAGATAAATATTTGGAGGAAGGAAATGTTATCTCGAGGTAATAGCGAGGTCGTACATCGAGGTATCTAAGGCTACTTGATTTCGTATTACTTGGCATGAAATCTATATTCTTCCTTGGCACATAAAAGCACTTGCCAACTCCGACAAAACTATTAACCGTGTCCCCACTCTTTGACATGTTCATATGCTTCCATACGTAGTCACCTTCAAATCTGCATACATGCTTAGATACCAAGTTACATGAGTTTTTGTTGCTAAATAAAGTTCACGAGTTATTTCATCTTATACGCATTTCATTATTTGTGTAACGTACTCTTTTCATTGTCATATTGTCTTGTATGATTATCTACATGTCACATGCTACATATACTGGCCTACAGCTCCAATATTGTGACCACCAAAAGAACCATCTCATAGGTAATTGAAAAGGTAAAGTATATTGCTTATTGATAAGTGGTAGCCCGAGGGGTGGAAGAATCACCTAGCCAAGGTCAATCCTATCATGGGGGTAGCCAAGGACTTAAGGAAGAGCCTAGGCAGGGTCGATCCCGATACAGTTCTACCACTGATTAGCTGGTCATTTGTATTACATGTTGTGCACAGATTATACAGTAAAGGTAAAGTGATAAAAAGAACATAAAGTACATGATCCCACAGTACAACTAAAGGTGGTCTCACATCCTAAACCAGTGCATAGTTTCATTTGAGTTGTTACTTTATATACAATATTTCCTACCTTACATATTCAGCACATTATCTCATACTGACGTCCCTTACAGGGACCTGCATTTCATGCTGCAGGTACAGGTGCTAATAGATCTCCCAGTAGGAGTACAGGACATCCAGCTGCTGTTACCAAGCTCCAGGTTGCTTCGGAGCTTTGTGTCTAGAGCTTATATTTTTCTATTGTACAGTTAGTCGAGGTGGGGCCTGTCCCGACCCTTATCAGATACCCTTTCCTTATCTAAAGGCTTTGTAGACTATGTAAATTAAAGTATGATCATGTCTCGTACTTTAGACACCGTTGCCCCAACGGCCTAGCCATATAAATTTATTTTTAGCTTGTTATTTCTATTTACTTTCTTAAAGACATGTTAAATGTATAAATCCCTTACAATATTTATAGAGAGTGCATAGATACAGGTTGGTTCTCCCGAGCCTTATTGGCAACTGGTTCCAGTCTATCCTAACTTGGCTTTGGGCGTAACAGAAGTTGTATCAGAGCGAGTCGTCCTATAGAATCTTCAAAGCCGTGTCTACGTAGAGTCTTATTTATCAATGTATTGTGAACCACATTTATAAGCAGAAGGCAATGTGGCATTTAAGAGTTTTTACTTTCTTTTCAATCTTTAGATTGTGCCATAGAACTAAGTGGAATAGGTGCATTATGTCTAATTCTAAATTGTTTTGTACAGTAAGTATGCCAGAAACCAGGCAAAACAAAGGTAAACGGAAGGGAGTAGAAGTGGTGGTTGGTATACCCAGTCAGGGGAGACAACGAAATAAGGTTCAAGAGAGTCGCTGTCACAGACATCTCCAACTCCTCCAGCTCCTGATGAACCTGAAAGTAGAGAAATTCCCGTAGAACCACCTATTGATGCTACCATGCAGAATCTGAGAAATACGGTCTAACTATTGACTCGTATAGTTACTGTCCAAGGTCAAAGACAGGAAGGTCCAATTATAGGTGCAGGTGGTATGAATAGGGCAGCTGGCACGAGGATATGTGATTTCCATAATATGCACCCTCCATCCTTCACTGGGTCAGATCCTAATGAAGATCCCTAAGACTTTATTGATCAGATTCAGCGCACTTTAGATGTTATGCATGTTAGTGGTACAGAAGCTGTCGAGTTAGCGACATATAGTTTGAAAGGTGTGGCTATATTGTGGTATGAAGATTGGAAGCAATCTAAGGATATATATGCACCCCCAACTACCTGGAAGGAGTTCAAAGAGGCATTTCTTTACCATTACTTGCCATTACAGATCTGAGAGGCCCATGCAGATCAGTTCTTGAGTCTCCACCAAGGGCATATGAGCGTGAGAGAGTATAGCCTTCAATTTAATTCCCTAGCCAAGTATGCTCCTAATGTAGTTTCTACTATCGAAGATAGAGTTCATCGATATGTGGATAGATTGGATACGTATCTAATCAGAGATTGTACTATTGCCTCCTTGAAAAAAGACAGTTATAGCGAGAATGCAAGCTTTTTCACCAAAATTGGAGGATCACAGGCAAAGGAGAAGGATACAAGAGTTGGAAAGAGGGCTGCCCAAGAGGGCTAGGTCTGCAGGGAAGTTTACACCACCCCAAGGTGATCTTAGGCCTCGATTTTCTAATAGACCGCCTAGGCCATCATCCTCCTACTCTGTAGCCAGTGCTCCACCACAACTTCAGAGGTCTAAGAGAAATCAGTTTGGTTCAAGATGTGAAAGGCAAGGCACCCGGACAACAGGGTATTCAGCAGGCCAGCGAATGACTCCTAGGCAACCTTTTAACTAGTGTGGAGGGAGTCATTCAGGTATATGTTGTGTTGTGGTGTTCCAGGGAACATGATAAGAGATTACCCGAGGAGACGTATGGGTAATCTAGCACAACCTACTCGGTTAGTTATTGCATCATCATCGTCAGTTCATCCAATAGGTAGGGGTCAACAAGCACCTACGGGTCGTGGTATAGGTGTTAGAGGGGTATCTAGCTCTATCGGAGTCCAGAATCGCACTTATGCTCTAGGGAGTCGGCAGAATTTGGAAGTTTCACCTGATGCTGTCGCAGGTACATTGTCCATCTTTTCACATAATGTATATGCATTAATTGACCCTAGTTCTACACTATCATACATTACCCCACTAGTTGCTGGGAAGCTTAAGAGGACACCCAGATTATTAAACAAATCATTTGAAATGTCTACACCAACCAGTGAATCTATTATTGCTAGAAGGGTTTATTATGGCTGTGTAGTAACTGTTTGCGATTATAACCCATTGGCTGACCTTATTGAGCTGGAAATGGTGGAATTTGATGTTATAATGGGTATGGATTGATTAGCTTCTTGCTATGCCACCATGGATTGCAGAACTAAGAAAGTGTATTTCCACTTCCAAATGAGGCAGTTCTTGAATGAGAAGGCAATGTTGGGGCGCGAATAGGTAAGTTTATCTCTTATTTTAATACAAGAAAGATGATATCTAAGGGGTATATATGTCATTTAGTTAGAGTGAGTGATATGGAGGCAAAATCACCAACCCTTTAATCAACTCCAGTAGTGAATGAATTCGTTGTGTGTTCCCTGAAGAACTTCCAGGCTTACCTCCAGAACGAGAAGTAGATTTTGGTATGGACTTACATTCAGAAACTCGACCCATTTTAATACCTCCATATAGAATGGCCCCGGTAGAGTTACATGAATTAAAAGAACAGTTAAAAGACTTATTGGAGAAGGATTTTATAAGACCTAGTGTGTCCCCTTGGTGTGCACCAATGTTATTTGTATGTAAAAAGGATGGAACTTTAAGAATGTGTATCGAATATCGACAAATGAATAGGGTGACGATTAAGAATAAATACCCCTTCCCCTAGATTGATGATTTATTTGATCAGTTACAGCGTGCGAAATGCTTTTGAAAAATTGATTTGAGATCAGGTTATCACCAAGTGAGGGTGAAGGAGAAAGATATACCTAAGACTGCTTCCAGAACATGCTATGGTCACTTTGAATTTCTTGTTATGTCATTTGCACTAACGAATGCACCAACAATTTTTCTGGATCTGATGAATAGGGTATCTAAATCATTCTTGGATATGTTCGTGACAGTATTCATAGATGACATTTTGGTATATTAAAGATCAGAAAAGGACCACACAAATCACTTATGACAAGTGTTATAAGTTCTTCGTGATCAGCAGTTGTATGCCAAGTTTTCTAAATGCAAATTTTGGCAAATATCGGTGGCATTCTTGGGTCATATTGTGTTTGATGAGGGAATAAGGGTTGATTTACAAAAGATAGAGGCTGTAAAAGATTGGCAAGACCAACAACACCCACGGAAGTTCAGAGCTTCCTAGGTTTTGTAGGTTATTACAAGAGGTTTGTCGAAGGTCTTTCTTCTATTTTTGTACCTCTAACAAAGTTTACACATAAGGCAACCAATTTCCAATGGAATGATGCATATGAAAGGAGCTTCCAGGAGCTAAAAAATAAGCTAAATTATGCACCTGTGCTAGTACTTCCAGAAGGCACCGGGGTTTATGCAGTGTATTGCGATGCTTCAAGCGTTGGCTTCAGGTGTGTACTGACGTAACATGGTAGGGTATTTGCTTACGCTTCCAGACAACTATGACCACATGATAAAAACTACCCAACACATGATCTTGAGCTAGCAGCGGTTGTGTTTGCTCTAAAAATATGGCGCCACTATTTGTATGGGGTTCGGGTTGACATACAAACTGATCATAAGAGTCCGCAATACATCTTTAAGCAGAAAGACCTAAACTTAAGACAGTAGAGGTGGCTAGAGCTAATAAAGGATTACAACATTGATATACTATACCATCCGAGGAAGGCAAATGTGGTAGCCGATGCTTTGAGCCGTAAGACGAACGTGAGTACAGGTGATCAAGCTATGGTAAGTCAAGGAATGGATAAGGATCTACATTAGCTAGCCAATTTAGGTGTTCGCCTTCTTGAAACTCCAAAGGAAGGGGTTATTGTACATAATGCAGCAACATCTCCATTAGTAATAGTGGTGAAAGAAAAATAGTTTGAAGATCCTATTCTACGACAACTTAAGGAAAAGGTGAGTCAGGATACAATAAAGGGATTTGACCTTACACAAAATGGAGTACTTTATGGCCAAAATAGATTATGTATGCCTGATATTAATGGGCTAAGGAAAAGTATAATGGAAGAAGCCCATCATTCTCGATATTCTATCCATCCAGGATCAACTAAGATATACCATGACCTGAAGGGAATGTTTTGGTGGGGAGGCATGAAAAAGGACCTTGCAGAATTTGTGGCTCAATGTCCAAATTGCCAACAAGTGAAAGTAGATTACCAAAAGCCAGGAGGTTATATACAATGTATAGAGCTTCCAACACGGAAGTGGTATAAGATCAACATGGATTTTGTTGCCGATTTACCTCGCTCATTTTAGAAGTTTGACTCAATATGGGTAATAGTTGACAGACTCACCAAGTCAGCATACTTCTTGCCAGTTAGGAGTGATTATACAGCTGAAGAGTATGCTAAGCTATACCTTAAAGAGATAGCTAGGCTACATGGAGTTCTAGTATCCATTATATCTGACCGAGGAGCTCAATTCATTGTAAAATTTTGGAAGTTCTTTCAAACGAGTTTAGGACACAAGTGAATTTGAGTACAACTTTCCACCCTCGGACAGACGGTCAAGAAGAACGCACCATTCAGACACTTGAAGATATGTTGCAAGCTTGTGCATTGGACTTTAAAGGTAGTTGGGTGGAACATTTGCCACTTATTAAATTTTTCTACAATAATAGCTACCACGCGAGTATCAAGATGACACCTTATAAAGCTTTGCACGGGAGGAAATATAGGTCGCTGATTGGATAGTTTGAAGTAGGTGAAACCACCTTACTTGGGCCAAATATAGTACTACAAGCCATGGAAAAAGTTTAGGTAATACAACAGTGGCTAGAAATGGTCTAAAGTCATAACAAATCATATGTGGATGCTAGGAGGAGAGGACTAGAATTCTCAGTATGGGATTGGGTATTTTCAAAAGGTGTCTCTAATGAAAGGGGTTATGAAATTTGGTAAGAAAGGAAAGCTGAGCCCACGTTACATAGGGCCATATAAAATTATTAAGAGGTTCGGGCAGGTTACATATGAACTAGAGCTACCCCAAGAGCTTTCAATGGTTCATCTAGTTTTTCATGTCTCAATGCTTCGAAAATGTATAGGTGACCCATCTCGTATCACTCCTATTGAGGATGTCCAGGTTACAAGAGATCTCACATATGAAGAGGTACCTATTGCTATTCTAGATTGTTAAGTCAAGAAGCTAAGGAATAAAGAAATAGCTTAAGTGAAAGTACTTTGGAGAACCAGCAAGCAGAAGAAATAACATGGGAGGCCGAGGACGCAATGAAATCAAAATACCCTTGCTTATTTGATGCTAAAGAGGAAGTCCGACATGCATAATTAGGACACTAATAGGTACATGTGATTTAATACGTAGTGTGTTCTCAAAAGTTTGTATAAGTAAAGGTTTAAACTTAGTTAAGCTATCCAATTGTGCTAACATTCGAGTAAGAATGATGTAAGGGGGAGGAGGAGGATGTAACACTCCACATCTTACAATACTAGTACTATGCAAATGAAACATGATATGGTTTGGTCAAATTAGTACCAATTTTTAAAAGTACTTGAATCTCCAATTAAAGTGTGATATGTATGGCTAACACTGAAGAGGGTCGAGTGTAAATAAGTTTTGAGTCGAATTGAGGAGATCACGGCCTTAAACAAAGTGAGAGAATTGAGGTGCTTGTACGACTTAGTAAGCTAGCAGGTAAATCACCTACTTGCTTAGCTTAAATTGCTACCCAAAACAGATGCGCTGACCAGACTGCGCTACACCTCGTCTCACCACCCCGAAGCATATAGATCCACCCGATCGATGAACACTCAAACCGAACTCGCCCATCCTTTTGGGCACAGGGATGTGAGAACCAATCCGAGTAATTATCCAAGTCCGATTATGAATAAAGTCCGTATTAAGGGTGTAACTTTAGCCCATGTTTAACATCATAAATGGACTATATTATCAGCCCAAGAAGAATAGAAAAAGGGCCCAAGCCCATTACAATTTCTTTAGTAAGTTAGGCCCAACTAACTAAGAGAAAATACGATTAGGGGCGGAAAAATTGAGACAATACGTTTGGATTTATAAATACCCACTTGCTGCCCATATATTATTTTTTAGGAGATTGGGTTGCCAAGATGTAACTATTGGCTTCTAATGCTAGTTTTATCACCTACTATGCTATAGATAAATATTTGGAGGAAGGGAAAGTTATCTCGAGGTAATAGCGAGGTTGTACAGTGAGGTATGTAAGGCTACTTGATTTTGCATTAGTTGGCATGAAATCTAGATTCTTCCTTGGCACATAAGGGCACTTGCCAACTTTGACACAACTAACCATGTCTCCACTCTTTGACATATTCATATGCTTCCATACATAGTCACCTTTAAATCTGCATACATGCTTAGATACCAAGTTAAATGGGTTTTTGTTGCTAAATACACGAGTTGTTTCATGTCATACACATTTCATTATTTGTGCAACATACTCTTTTCGTTTTCATATTGTCTTGTATGACTATCTACATGTCACATGCTACATATACAGCCCTACAACTCCAATACTGTGACCACCAAAAGAACCATCTCAAAGTTAATTTAAAAGGTAAAGTATATTTCTTATTGATGGGTGGTAGCCCGAGGAGTAGAAGAATCACCTAGCCAGGGTTGATCCTATCACGGGAGGGTAGCTCGAGGGGTTAAGGAAGAGCCTAGCTAGGGCCGATCCTGATACAGTTCTACAACTGATCAGCTGGTCATTTGTGTTACATGCAGTGCACACATTATACAATAAAGGTAAAGTGATAAAAAGAACATAAAATACATGATATCACAGTACAACTAAAGGTGGTCTCTCATCCTACACCAGTGCAGAGTTTCATTTGATTTGTTACTTTATATATAGTATTTCCTACCTTACATATTCAGTATGTTGTCTCATACGGACGTCCCTTAAGAGGGACCTGCATTTCACACTGCAGGTACAGGTGCCAGTATATCTCCCAGTAGGAGTATAGGACATCCCGCTGCTGTTACCAAGCTCCAGGTTGCTTCAGAGCTTTGTGTCTAGAGCTTATATTTTTGTATCATACAGTTAGTCGAGGCGAGGCCTGTCCTGACCCTTATCAGATACTTTTCCTTATCTAGAGGCTTTGTAGACTATGTAAATTAAAGTGTGGTCATGTCTCGTACTTTAGACATCGTGGCCCTAATGGCCTAGCCATATGCATTTCCTTTTTGCTTGTTATTTCTGTTTACTTTCTTAAAGGCATGTTAAATGTAAAAATCCCTTATAATATGTATGGAGAGCGCATAGATATAGGTTGGTTCTCCCGGGCCTTATTGGCAATGGATGCCAGTCTGCCGTAACGGGGATTTGGGCATGACAGGTATGGTCCATTTTGGTAAGAAGGTTAAGTTGAACCCAAGTATTTCAGCCCTTATAGGGTGATGAGAAGGGTTGGCAAGGTGGCTTATGAGTTGGAATTTCCTAGGAAATGGATTTGGTTCATCAGGTATTTCATGTGTTTATGTTGAGGAAATGTGTGAGTGATCCGAATGCTATCATGCCTCTTGATGTTGTGGGTGTGGTTGAAGATAATTTAATATATGAAGATGTTCTAGTTCAAATTTTGGATAGGCAAGTGAAGAGATTGAGAAACAAAGAGGTGGCTTCCGTTAAAGTCCTTTGAAGGAATCAATAAGTTGAGAGTGCTATTTGGGAGGCTGAAGCAGACATGAAAAAGTGATATCCTTACCTTTTCACTCCACTCAAGCCTAAGGTATCGATCTACGTCCTTTATATAATCTCAATTCTTAAGTTCATCCCTCATGTCATTGCATATTTCACGTTTAAATTGATAAGTTCATGATGATTTTACACTTATGATGAGACTTTTGAAATGATGTTTAAGTGCACTATTGCATCTCTATCTGGGCTAAACTTTTCATGTTTGTGTCTCTCATATATGTCTCTTTGATATTCGAGGATGAATGTTTCGAAGGGAGAGATATTGTAGCGACCCCAAAAAGTGCCCAAAAATGTGCCTCAAAAGTGCCCGAAATCATAATTTTCATATATCTCAAAATATGTGTGTGATATTGAAAATATGACTTTATATCTTGTTCAAGGGGTAAAATTTAGAGGAAAAGAGTCTATCCCAGATTTTAGAGAAATCGTATAAAAATTTGAAATTCCCAAAATGCAATTTGCAGAAAACTTTTCGTGCCCCTGGCGCAACGCGCCACGGGCACGCACCTGTGTTAAATTTGGTCCAGTTTTCACTTCATCCAAGACTTTTAAGTCTTGAGCCTAAGTGTTCCCAAAGGTGAAGATACTTACACTTAGCAATTTTTCACCCTCATATTATTCTAAACATTCCCCAATATTCATTCAAACACTTAGCCAAATATTTTACTCCTAAATTCAAGTCTCAAAACCATTTCTGGATTCATAAGGATTGCACTCAAGCTTCAAGTCTCCATCTTCAGTCTTCATCAAATTCATCTCCTAAGCTTAGTTATGTGGGTTTTGTCACGCCTAAATTCCCATTAAGGCGGACTGGCACCCATTGCCGATAAAGCTTGGGAGAACCAACCTGTATCCATGCGCTTACATTACATGTTATAAGGGATTTCTATATTCAACATGCCTTTAAGAAAGTAAACAGTAATAACAAGCCAAAAGGAAATACATATGGCTAGTTCGTTGGGGCCACGTTGTCTAAAGCATAAGATATGACCACACTTTAATTTACATAGTCTACAAAGCCTCTAGATAAGGGTCGGGACAAGCCCTGCCTCGACTAACTATACAATATAAAAATATAAGCTCTAGACACACAAAGCTCTGAAGCAACCTGGAGCTTGGTAACAACAGCTAGATATATTGTACTCCAACTGGAGAGAGCTACTAGAACCTGTACCTACTGCATGAAATGCAGGTCCCCCGTAAGGGACGTTAGTATGAGATAATGTACTGAATATGTAAGGTAGGAAATACTATATATGAAGTAACAGCTCAAATGAAACTATGCACTGGTGTAAGGATAAGAGACCACCTTTAGTTATAGTGTGGAATCATGTACTTTATGTTCTTTTTATTACTTTACCTTTACTGTATAATCAGTGCACATCATGTAGTAAAAATGACCAGCTTGTGGTAAATCTATATCGGGATCGGCCTGGCTAGGATTTTCCTTTCACCCCTTAGACTACCCCTCCCCCCTCGTGATAGAATCAACCCTGGCTAGGTGATTCTTCAACCCCTCGAGTTACCACCCTTCAATAAGCAATATACTTTACCTTTCAATTACTTTTTGGATGATTCTTTTAGTGGTATAGTACTTGAGCTGTAGGACTATAGATGTAGCATGTGACATGCAAATAATCGTACAAGATAATACGACAATGAAAATAGTACAATACATTACTAATGAAATGAGCATGAGATGAAACAACTCATGAACTTTATTTAGCAACAAGAACCCACGTAACTTGGTATCCACGTATGTATGCAGATTTGAAGGTGATTATATATGGGAGCATATGAACATGTGAAAGAGTGGAAACACGATTAATAGTTTTTTCGGAGTTGGTAAGTGCCCTTATGTGCCAAGGAAAAATCTAGATTTCATGCCAAGTAATACGAAATTGAGTAGCCTTACATACCTCGTTGTATGACCTCGTTATTACCTCAAAGTAACCGTTGTTTCCCCCAATGTTTATCTATAATATATTAGGCAATAAGACTATATTAGTAGCAAAGAAACACTCCTTGGCAGCCCAATATTATAAAAACTAACACTCGGGCAGCAAGCTTATAATTAGCGACCCAATGGCATTCCTTTAACCTTTTCACTTATAATCATATTTTCTAACAACCACTCTTATGTACATGTCATATACATCTTGTTTTATACCCTTAACTGTCTTACAAAAGCTCACAAGGCAACAACAACATATAATTATAAACAACATACAAGTAGGCAGCATAACATTACGTCCCTTTTCTACATTACGATGTCAACAATTCCAAACCTTTACCAAATTCAATCAAACTATTCCCACAATATTTATATGTAAAAATAGTCCTAAAATAGTTCAAAAATAGTCCTTAAAATAGGGGGAGGACGTGATACCATAGTCCTCAATCAGTCAGCCCATAATTTCTACAAACAACACACTTAGGGTAACACGTTAAACCTCGATTGTTTACGTATAACCAAATAGTGAAGCAGCCTTTATACATCATTACAAAACTGAAAAAAATTAAGAAAAGAAACCTTATTTCATCATCAAGCCCACCAAGAAGAGAAAAGCTCTCAAATAAACAAGAAAAGTATACAACTACCCTTGGAACACATGTTGTCCAAAAGTTTCAGCATATACCAAACCAACACAGTCTCTTATTTTTCATAAGAAAATCATACTAGACACATAAGTAAACTTACTTAATATTACCTTCAAGGTGTAGGGCTTCTCCAAGAACCCTAAAAGTCTTTTGTGGCTGCTTTACAAGGTTAAGAAGTGTAGAGAGAAAGCCTTAAGAAAATTTAATTTATTTACAAGTTGAAATGGCTTAAAGGTGTTGCTTGTAAACACTTTTAAAGAGACAATTTTGGCCGAATTTCTCTTGAATATTTAGCCTTATTTTATCAAGTTAGTAATGTACCATTTTTTCCTTTTCACTTGGGCTTTAATGGCTTGCAAATTGATGGGCCTTTGCTACCGATTTTTCCCCTTTCTCTTTAGTTAGTTAGGCCTAAATCATCAAATGAATTGTAATGGGCTTGGGCCCTTTTTCTATTCTTCTATTTTCATGAATTGTAATAGGCTTAGTCCCTTTTTCTATTCTTCTTGGGCTAAAAATATAGTCCATTTAGGATGCTAAAACATGGGCTAAAGTTACACCCTTAACACATTATTAATAATCGGACTTGGACAGATTCGACGTAGGGCCTCGTCTCCGTCTAGCTAGCAAATTTAAGCTAAGAAAGTAGGTTACTCACCTGCTTGCTTCCTAAGTCCTTCAAGAACCTCACTTTTCTCACTTCATTTAAGGTCGTGATCTCCTCAATTTGACTTAAAACTTGTATACACTCAACCTTCTTAAGAGTTAGACGTACATATCGCCCTCTAATTTGAGATTCAAGTACTTTTAAAAATAGACACTAATTTTACCAAGCCATATCATGTTTCATATGCATAGGACTAGTACGTGTAACGTGTGGGGTGTTACATCCTTGCCCCTTAGGAACATTCGTCCTTGAATGTTAGCATAATTAGATAGTTTATCCATGTTCAATGCAATAAACATTCAAATACATGTACCTATTAAGGCCCCCAATTCTGCATGTTGCGCTTCCTCTTTAGCTTCAAATAGGTGAGGTTTTGTTGATTTCATCGTGTTCTCAGCCTCCCATGTTATCTCTTCTTCCTACTGGTTCCTCCAAAGTACTTTCACTGAATCTATTTCTTTATTCCTTAGCTTCTTAACTTGACTATCTTGAATAGCAATAGGTACCTCTTCATAGGTGAGATCTTCTGTAACCTGCACATCATCAATAGGAGTGATATGGGATGGGTCACCTGTGCATTTTCGAAGCATTCAGACATGGAAAACTGGATGAACTATTGAAAGCTCTTGGGTAGCTCTAATTCATATGCAACCTGCTCGAACCTCTTAATAATTTTATATGGCATTATGTAACGTGAGCTCAATTTTCCTTTCTAACTAAACCTTATAACCCCATTAATTGGAGACACCTTTAAAATTACCCATTCCCCAACTGAGAATTCCTGTCCTCTCCTCCTAGCATCCACATATGATTTGTGACGACGTTGTTGTATTACCCTAACTTTTTCCATGGCTTATTGTACTAGATCTCGCCC
Source organism: Solanum clarkiae (assembly GCA_011800125.2). Lineage (NCBI taxonomy): Eukaryota > Viridiplantae > Streptophyta > Magnoliopsida > Solanales > Solanaceae > Solanum > Solanum clarkiae. The sequence goes on along the minus strand of JAABOM020074233.1, from coordinate 15,763 downwards.
AAGCAAGGTGGTTTCACCCACTTCAAACCATCCAATCGACGACCTAAATTTTCTTCCATAAAAAGCTTCGTTAGGTGCAATCTTGATACTCATGTGGTAGCTATGAATAGGAAAATTCAATAAGTGGCAAATAGTACACCCAACTACATTTAAAGTCCAATGCACAAGCTCGCAACATATCTTCAATTGTTTGAATGGTGCGTTCTGCTTGACCATTTGTTTGAGGGTGGAAAGCTGTACTCAAATTCACTCGTGTCCCTAAACTCCTTTGGAAGGACTTACAAAACTTTGTAGTGAATTGAGCTCCTCGGTTAGATATAATAGATATTGGGACTCATGTATCTTGACTATCTCTTTGAGGTATAGCTTGGCATACTTTTCAGCGTATAATCACTCCTGACTAGCAAGAGAAGTGTGCTGACTTTGTGAGTCTGTCAACTATTACCCATATAGAGTCAAACTTCTGAAATGAGCGAGGCAACCCGGTAACAATATCCATATTTATCATATCCCACATCCATATTGGAAGCTCTATACACTGCATATAGGCCCCCGGCTTTTCGTGCTCTATTTTGACTTGTTGGCAATTTGGACATTAAGCCACAAATTCTGCAAGGTTCGTTTTCATGCCTCCATACTAAAACATTCCCTTCAGGTCATGATACATCTTAGTTAATCCTAGATGGATGGCATATCTAGAATGATTGGCTTCTTCCATTATCCTCTTTCTTAATCCATTAATATCTGACACACATAATCTATTTTGGCAATCAAGTACTCCGTTTTGTGTAATGTCAAAGCCGTTTATCATACCTTGGCTTTCCTTGTCTTTAAGTCATCGTAAAACTGGATCCTCGAACTATTTTTCTTTCACCTCCATTAACAATGAAGACTCCGCAGCATTATGCACAAAAGCCCTTACTTTGGGGTTTCAAGAAGGCAAACTCCTAAACTAGCTAGTTGTTATAGATTCTTAGCCACCCCTTGAATTACCACAGCCTGATCACCAATATTGATGATTGCCTTACGACTTAGAGCATCGACTACCACATTTTCCTTCCCTGGGTTGTAAAGTACATCAATGTCATAATCCTTTATTAGCTCTAGCCATCTCCGCTGCCTCAAGTTTAGGTCTTTCTTCTTAAAGATGTATTGCAGGCTCTTATGATTAGTATATATGTCAACGTGAACCCCATACAAATAGTGGCTCCATATATTTAGAGCAAACACAACCACTGCTAGCTCAAGATCATGTGTTAGGTAGTCTTTCTCATGTGGTCGTAGCTGTCTAGATGCCTAAGCAATTACCCTGCCATGTTGTGTCAGTACACACCCTAAGCAAACTCCTGAAGCATCGCAATACACTTCATACTCCTCGGTGACTTCTGGAAGTACTAGCACAGGTGCAGAAGTTAGATTATTTTTCATATCCTGGAAGCTCCTTTCACATGCATCATTCCATTGGAACTTGGTTACCTTATGTGTCAACTTTGATAGAGGTGCAGAAATAGAAGAAAAACCTTGAACAAACCTTCTATAATAACCTATCAACCCTAGCAAGCTCCAAACTTTCGTAGGTGTCGTTAGCCTTGGCCAATCCTTCACTGCCTCTATCTTTTGTGAATCAACCCTTGTTCCCTCATTAGACATAATATGACCCAAGAATGGCATTGATTTTAGCCAAAATTTACATTTAGAAAACTTGACATACAACTCTCTATCATGAAGAACCTGTAACACTTGTCATAAGTGATTTGCATGGTTCTTTTCTGATTTTAAATAAACCAAAATGTCATCTATAAATACTATCACAAACACATCTAAGAATGGCTTGAATATCCTATTCATCAGATCCATAAAAACTATTAGTGCATTTGTTAGCCCAAATGACATAATAAGAAATTCAAAGTGACCATAGTGTGTTTTGAAAGCAGTCTTAAGTATATCTTTCTCCGTCACCCTCACTTGGTGATACCCTAATCTCAAATCAATTTTTAAAAAGCATTGACACCCTGTAACTAATCAAATAAATCATCAATCCTCGGGAGGGGGCATTTATTCTTAATTGTCACCCTATTCAATTGTCAATAGTTGATATACATTATAAAGGTGCCATTCCTTTTGCGTACAAACAACACTGGCGCACCCCAAGGGGACACATTAGGTCTTATAAAACCCTTTTCCAATAAGTCTTTTAATTACACTTCTAATTCACGCAATTCTATCGGGGCCATTCTATATGGAAGGTTGGAAATAGGTTGAGCACCTGGAAGTAAGTCAATACCAAAATCTATTTCTCGTTCTGGAGGTAAACTTGAAAGTTTTTCAGGGAACACATCAACAAATTCATTCACCACTAGAACTGATTGAAGGGTTGGCGATTCTGCCCCCATATCCCTTACTCTAACTAAATGACATATATACCCCCTTAGGTATTATCTTTCTTGCCTTAAAATAAGAGATAAAATTACCTTTTGGTTCCTTAATATTGCCTTCCCATTCAAGAACTGCCTCATTTGGAAAGTGGAAGTAAACTCTCTTAGTTCGACAATCTGTGGTGGCATAGCAAGAAGCTAACCAATCCATACCTATTATAACATCAAATTTCATCATTTCTAGCTCAATAAGGTCAACCAAGGTGTCACGGTCACAAAGAGTTACTACACAGTCATAATAAACCCTTCTAGCCATAATATATTCACCGGTTGGTGTGGACACTTCAAATGTTTAGTTCAATAATTTGGGTGTTCTCTTAAGCTTCCCAGCAACTAGTGGGGTAATGTATGATAGTGTAGAACTAGGGTCAATTAATCCATATACATTATATGAAAAGATGGACAATGTACCTGTGACTATATCGGGTGAAGCTTCCAAATTTTGCCGACTCCCCAAAGCTTAAGTGCGATTCTGGACTCTGCTAGAGGTAGCTGCCCCTCTTACATCTCTATCACGACATGTAGGTGCTTGTTGACCCCTAGCTAATGGAGGAACTGACTATGATGATGCAACAGCTAACCCAGTAGATTGACTATATCACCCATATGCCTCATCAGGCAATCTCTCATCATATGCCCTAGTGCACCACACCAATAACAAGCGCCAGTTCCAATAAGACATACCTGAATGACTCCTTCCACACTAGTTACAAGGATATCTAGGAGTCATTTTATAGCTTGTCAAATATCCTGTTGTCTGTGTACTTTGTCCCACACCTCATTGACCAAATGGATTGTTTCTAGACCCTTGATGTTGGGTAGAGCACTGGCTGTAGAGTAGGAGGATGATGGTGTAGGTGGTCTATTAGAAAACTGAGGCCTAAGCTCACCTTGTGATAGTCCATGCCGGTGTCTAATCCATCGGTGCTAAGTCTAATCCCACAAAATACTTGAAATTATCATAACTTTTTGTATAACTTTTAAGAAACATGGAAACATGACAAGAGTAGCTCTTAAACATGCTTGATATCTAATGGTAAGCCTAACTTGAAACGTGAGAGTAATAATAATAAAACATGAACCGTTGCTTTAACATGAATGGCTCACAAGAGGTAAAAATCTTGAAAATAAGGCTAAACTTGATACACACACAATCATAGATGATTTCATTAATTAGATACATCTTTGAAATCCCTTAAACATCATGAAGTTACGTGACTAGTAAATCATGAGATAGATCATCAATAAATTGAGAATTCTTGATTTGACATTTTATCAAAAACTTAGTAGGCTCATGATACTAGTTTAAAATCATGCAATTTGAGAGTGAAATAAGATGAGAAAAACTGATGAAAATCAACCCACCGACATTTAATAAAACATTCATGTAGAGTACCTTGAAATCCATCATCAAAACATATAATTGATCATAGTTTCATAGTTCTAAACATGCATAGTCTCAATATACAAAGATCAACTCATAGTGTTAGCTTAAAATAGATATTCATGAGTAGTCAACAATACTTGATAAAACCCCCACATTAATCATGCTCACATTTCACAATAAGAGATACTCATAAGTAATACAACTTGAAAACATGCAACTTTTATAACAAGAAAGATTGGGCTCCATGGGTGAAAGAACCCAATGGATGAAACCCACATACCTCAAACTTGGGTTTTCTTGAGATGAACTTGAAGAGAATCCTTGAGTTCCAAAGTTGAGCTTGAAATCCTTGAAATTTGAATGAGATATTTGGCTATGTCTTGGAGAGGTTTTTGTGATGGTTTTGAGTGATAGAGAAAATGACTAAGCATGTGTTTTTCGTGCACAAATGGGCATGAGGCTATGACCCCAATACCGTTAGGCGTATAGGAAAAGCTGAGGGAAAAGTTAAACTGGTCTATGTCTAGTCCGTGACGTGGAGAAAGAATTAACATTGATACGCGCCGTAGGTGCATTGCGGCCTGGGCAGGACAAATACAATTTTATGAAAACTAGCGAAAATTATTTTTCACTATGGGCCTTCTAAAATCAGGGGTTATACCTAATCTCCACTTAATTTTTCTCCTTGATCGAGAATATGAAGTCAAATTTTTGATATCACATATGAATTTTGAGATATATGAAAAATATGATTATGGGCATTTTCGAAGCATAATTTTGGGGCGTTTCATTCTAATTATGTTTCTATGTTTACGAAAGACTTCCCATAGTCCCTGATGGGCTGTCAAAATACAACACATTTGATGCCTAAAACAAGGAAATTTACAAGTTCTTAATGCAACTTTTTATGATTTTTATGTGTTTTTGTGTTGTTCTTGCAGAAAATATAGGTTGGTATGATTTTGGAAAAAAATTGCAGATTTTTATGAAGTATAGGACATACGAACCACCATACGAATCGTAGCCCAAGCTATGAGTCATAGTGTTCCCTCGTAGTAGGAAACAATGTCCAAAATTAGGAATTTGTGATGTGAAGGTCAGCTATACTAGGCCAACCTACAAGTCGTATGTCTTACCACGACTCATAGAAAGGGGCCTCGTTGCCTGAAATAGTGTTTCCAAAATTTGGACCAAGAACTGCAACTGGGGACTACAAGAAGACACTATGACTCGTAGATCAGACCTTGACTCGTATTAATGGATCGTAGCAGTCAAGTCCAAAATGCCAAGTGCTGACTACGAAAGCCTAACTACGACTCATAGGTCACCCTACGAGAGGTAACTACAAATCGTACCTGCTACCAACTATATTTTCTATTTTATTTTTAGGGTCTTTTCGTAAATAGTATAAATAGTTAATAATAGGGTTTTTGAAAGAGAGATTCGACACTTTATAAATTTTGAAGACACTTTGAATATTCTTAGAGAACTTTTCTAGGGTTTATTATAGATTTTATATTTCATTTTGAAGACCCAATTTGGGGGAATTGAAATTACTTATTGTCAACTTTCATTAATCCAAACTTGTGGTTTCAACATCAAGGTGTTTTTGTTCTGTATTGTTTTTTGGTAATCTCTCAACCATGTCTTTCATATTCATTGTTGGTGATTTTATCTAAGCCATGAGTAGCTAAGCACCCATAACATGGAATTATGAGAACCATGAGTAGTTGACTTAAAATAATCTCGATTTTATGCATTTCTTTGATTGGGATATTTGCATGTATTGTCTTCCTTCCTTTCATTTATGAATGTTGTCTGGTGGTGGCCACTACCATACCCCACCTACTATCACGATCCCGACCAAGGTAGTGACAAATAGGAAAAGAGAAGTAGATGACAGGATTCGATTGATGTGTTCTCGTCTAATCAACCAAGCCTTAATAAGGGAAGGTTGACTAGGAAAATCGATAATGGTTAGTTGGCACACCATGGTTGCCGACCAAATGCCATGGAGAAATTTGACCTTCGCCCTTACAAAAGGCTGTAAGAATCTAAGTTTCCGTCCTGCATACAATGTCTTGATTGTAGTTATCTTGTCTGGGTTAATTGAGTCAACGATTCATGGAGAACAAAATTTCTAAGTTGTCCCTCAATTTGATTGTCTTCTCGCATTTGTAGTGTAGTATTTCTATTTGTTCTTCATCTTGAATTATAACCCCCTATTTCTAGAGAATATAGTGATCGATGCTTGAAATAATTATTAGTTGATCAATATAGTCAAGCTCCGCATTCCCTGTGGATTCGACCCTAACCCTTGGTTAGGTTTATACTTGAGTACGACTGCTTTACTGTTGGAGCATGAACATAAACAATTATGGTACTGTTGCTGGGGAAAACGAGTATGTTCTTGACTTGATTTCACTATTAGTTAATTCAAGTATTCATTTCTAGATTCTTTTGTATTTTACTTTTTTTGTTTTTTTATTTGATTTTGCTTGGAGGGTATACTAGGTTTGTATGTCCAACACAAGGAGCCAAGGTAATATCTTAGTTCCAATCAATTTGGAGATCCACTGAATCACCAGAATAATGGCCCAAGAGAATGAGGATATCACGATTAGTAAAGCCATTGGTTAACATAAGGATGATGTGGGTAGAGAGGAGAACCCACCACAAAGAGAAAATAGGCCACACCATAGGGCGTTCAATGAAAATGCATATGGATGGAACCAATATAGATTGAACCCTATGGCTATGGATGTTACTAGAGCTATAGTGTTGCTACCTCTATCGGTACACGCTAACTTCATTGTGTCTAGTGGTCTCCTACAAATGCTTCAGAATCATGGTTTGTTTACAGGGCTACCTTCAGAGGATCCATATAGTCATCTCCACAATATTGCTTTCGTCTGCAAGAGTGTGATGGGGACACAAAATCTATCTATGCATATAGTTGGTTTGAGAGTGTTTCCTCTATCTATAACTGGAAATGTGGATGAAATGACACCAAAAAGTGCCCGAAAATGTGCCTCCAAAGTGTCGGGAATTGTAATTTCCATACATCTCAAAATCCGTGGTTGATATCGAAAATTTAACTTCATATTATTGATCAAGGGCCAAAATTGAGTGAGAAATAGGTCTAACCCCGATTTTAGAGCAACCATAGTGAAATCTGATTTTCCCAAGTTTGTGCAAAACAATGGCAATCCGAATGGTACCGCGATGCGCAGCTGTTGCGGACCAGTGTAAGATATGCCTGCGCGATAGGTCCATGTCACGGACCAGACGCGGACCTGTGTATTTTATTATCAGTGATTTTTATCTCGATCCAAGGCTTTTGGATCTTGGGCCTAAGTCTTCCCATGCGTGAAAATATCTATACTTAGCCATATTTTATCTTCATATAACACAAGACTTTCCCCAATACTCTCTCAAATATTTAGACTAATATTTCTCTCAAATTTCAAGTGTCCCAGTCTCTTCCGGATGTTAGGGAATACATCCAAGCTTCAAGTCTCCATTCAAACCTTCATAAAACAAATCCTCCAAAGCTAATATATATGAATTTGAACTATTGGGTCCTTTCACCAATGGTGCCTAATGATGTGCATGCTCCAATAAGAAAGCATTCGTTGTCAGCAATTAATCTAACCGAAGGTTAGGGTCAAATCCAAAGGGAATATAGGGTTTGACTACAAGAATACACTATCAATCATTTCGAGTATCTATAACTAAAATCTCTAAATGGGGGGGGGGGTGTGATTCAAGAACAAAAACAAAAATAAACACTACACTATGATGCGAGAAAACACTCAATTTTAGGGACAACTTGGGAATTGTGTTCCATATGGTTCATTTACTCGATTAACCTAGACAACATAATGACAATTAGAAATTCACATACAGAATGATAACTTAAGTTCTTCCAGCCCTCTAGCGAAGGTGAATGTTGAATTTCACCATAGCGCTTGGTCGGCAACCATGGTGTGCCAATAATCGTTAGCTATTATTCCAGTCAACCTCCCTTTGGTCAGGTTTGGTTGATTAGAAGAGAACATATCAATACCTTGGTCGGAATCCTGTCATCTACTTCCCTTTTTCTATTCGTCAATACCTTGGTCAGGATCATGATAGTAGGCGAGGTTTGGTGTTGGCCACCACAAAATAACAATCGTAATAAAGAGAAATAGACAATACATGCAAAACCCCAATTTTAGAAATGCAATAAACCTAGGTCATCTTAAGTCAACTACCATGGTTCCCACAACCCCAAGTAATGAGCGCTTAGCTACTCATGGATAAGACAAAACAAACAAAAATTCAAATACAAGACATAGTTGAGAACTTTACCTAAAGCAATGAAGAGTGAAGACATCACAAGTTGCAAACCACAAGCTTGATAGATTGATAATGAGTACAAAGCAACATTTGCAATCCCCAAAAGTGGAATTTCAAGAGAAAATGTAAATCTGTTCTAAAACCCTTAAATATTCTTGAGAGAATATTTAAAGGCACATTAAATGTTCACAATCTTAGATCTCTCTAAATAAAACCCTAACTTAAAGTATTTACAGTGTTTACAAATTAACCCTAAAAATTACACAGAAAAGATAGTTGACAGCTAGTACACCTCACAGGTACAACTAGTAGGGTGATCTACGAGTTGTAATCAAGGTCTCGTATTAGGTTCTTGGCATTTTAGACTCAACTGGTACGACTCATTTGTACGAGTCATTGCTTGGACTACAACTTGTATGCTCCTCTCATAGTCTAGGCCTTCAGTTTTTGGTCCAAAGTTTTGGGTCTCTATTTCCTGCTATGATTCCACCAATACAAGTTGTAGTGAGACCTATGACTCATGGGATGGCCTCGTAGGGCTGACCTCTACTTAACAAATTTCTGAGTTTCGATCTCTATTTCTTGCTATGAGATCACCACATGACTCGTAGCTTGGGCTATGACTCGTAGATGAGCTGTATGCCCTATGCTTCAGAAAAATCAGTAATTTTCCTCCAAAATCATGCCAATCTACCTTTTCTACAATAACAACACAAAAACACATAGAACCCATAAAAAGTCGCATTAAGATCTCATAAAATCCCTTGTGTCAGGAATCAAATGTGCTGTTTTTGATAGCACATCAGTACCCAAGCTTCCTTTTTATTTAAAATACATATTTCTAAGTTGATTTTTCATATGGTTTTTCAATTATGAATTTGACTATCAACTATGTTGGGGTTTAGTAAAAGTATGACTATTTATGCATGTTTTGAGCTATGAATCTTAGATCTATCTGGAGATTTGATGAAGGGTTTTCATGTATATTGAATGAGGGTGTTACCAAGTATTTTTGGGGTGATTTACTTCGAGATTTCTTGCATGATTTCACTTTTTAATTACATGGTTTTACACTAGTATTGTATACCTACCAAGTATTTGATAAAACGCCCGGTTATGATTTCTTAAGGAATCGAAGGTGAATGCATGTCTATGAGATGAATGACTTTAAGAAGATGAAAGAGATATATGTGTATTATATTCTTCTACATTGTGTTTGAATTTGACCATGCTACACTCGAGGGGTTGTGAGCCCGCGTAACCATGTCGAGGGGTTTGTACCTTGATAGTTGGGTTGAGAGGTTTGTACCTTAATCACCATGGGTGGTAGGGTGCAACAATCCACCAATCAATCAAGGGGTTATACCATGATTACCGGGTAGGTTTGTACCTCAATCACCATGGGTGGTAGCGTCTAAAAATCCACCAACCAATCAAGGAGTTTATACCTTGATAACTGGGTTGAGGGGTTTGTACCTCAATCACCATTGGTGGTAGGGTGAGATGATCCAACAACCAATTGAAGGTAAGGTACCTCAATAGACTATGAACTCATTAAGGATGGTCTCTTCTTGCATATGTATTATATTCTATTTAAGCATGATTTACTTCAAGTATTTGCCATGCATGCCATATTGTTATATGCTACTCATTTACTATACTTATGCATTTCTATTATGTTGCTTATCTCTTGTTGCATTGCATCCTACAAACTTAGTACATTCAAATGTACTAACACATACTCTATGCCTACATGATGTCACTTTGTAGGAACCAGAACCCCACTTAATCATCTTCCTCCATGTGGCTAGTACGATGTTTTCTGTCTAGCTATTTAGTGAGTCCTCCATTTTGGGGATGATGTTTATGATCTCATTGTATTCTAAGACTATCTTTCTTTGACGTATGTAGCGACTATGAAGGTGAGCCTAGTTGCTTGTCTTGGCCCACACTCTTATCTATGTAGTAGAGATGTTATTGGACAAGTTATGTCATTGTCTTATGAGCCATGAGTCTCTTAATTTAAGGATGTCTTATGTTATGAAAGTTTCCCTTTAGCCCCTTTTCCCTTCTTTCTACTCTTATTAATGTTGTTTAATGCTTCCGTGACCAAGGATGTTTAATGATAATGAGGCTTGTTTGGGGGTCCCCTCGGGTTTCCCCTTCGCCGTGTCATATCTAGGCCCTAAGCTTGGGTCATGAAAAACTTGGTATCAGAGCACAAGGTTGTTAATGGTCCTCGGCATCCAACACACCATGTCAATTAGAGTCTTCTTCATAGTTGTGTTGTGTGCCATTACTATGAGCAAGATACTATGAGGCGTTTTAGGTAATATTTCCTTTATTAATGTTCTAAGTTGTGCTATAGATGTTAATTATGGATTTTGTAACACCCCACAACTTACAATACTAGTACAATGTAAGTAAAACATGATATGGTTTGGTAAAATTAGCACTTAAAATAATTTAGCAGGTGAGTCACCTACTCGCTTAGCTTAAATTTGCTAGCTAAACGGAGATGAGGCTCGACGAGGCTCGACGTCGGATTTGTCCCAGTCTGATTATGAATAAAGTCCATGTTAAGGATGTAACTTAAGCCCATGTTTTAGCATCACACATGGACGACATTTTCAGCCCAAGAAGAATATAAAAATATCCTAAGTACATCACAACACAGTTAACCATTTGGGCCCAAACTAAGTGAAGAGAAAGTTGGAAAATAGGCAGCCCAAGCCCATCAACTTTGAGACCCAATTAGGTCCAAGTGTAAGGGCCAAGCTGCTACATTACCAACTTAATAATATATTGTATTAGGTGGTCAAAATTCCAAGAGTAACTCGCCCAAAATACCCTTTATAAAGGGCTCAAAACAGCTCCCACAAGTCATTTTCAACATGACCAAAACAAAAATCAGATTGCTCTCTAAGTTTTCTCTCAACTTTTCTTGACTTTGTAAAGCAACCAAAAGAGGCTTTTAGGGTTCTTAAGGAGGCTCTCAACCTTGAGGGCAAAGGTAAGTAATTTTAGTTGTGTATTTGGTATAGTTTCTTCATGAAAAACAAGAAGTATTTGCTAGTACGTTTGTGCTGGAAAATTTGGACAACATGTGTTTAGAAAGTTGCTGCACACTTGCCTTTTGTTTTAGTGACTTCTCTATGGTTTGTGGGCTATATTATGAAGAGAATTTGATGTTCTTAAAATTATTTAAGTTATAGATAGTACCCTAAGGTTGCTGCCCTGATTTTGGTTTCATTTAACAAACGAGTTTTATTGTGCTATCTTAAGTGTAATGTTGATTAGAACTTATGGGTTGTTAGATGGGAGGCTATTAGCTCACGTCCTTCCTGACTTCTTGGATGCTATTCTAGGATATTTTTAGGACTATTTGTATGTGTAAATGTTGTTGGAACAGTTTGGTTAGAGTTGGAACAGGTTTGGAATTGTCGACGTCGAAATGTAGCGAAGGGAGGTAACATTATGCTGTCCAGTTGTAGGTTATGTAGAATTGTTATGTGTTGTGCTTTGTGTGTTGTTTTAAGACTATTGTGGCACTAAATAAAACTGCACACAATGTGTACATGTGAACGTGTGTTAGAAAATATGATTATAAGTGAAAAAATTGAAGGAATGCGTTTGAGTCGCTAATTATAGGCTTGTTGCCTGGGTGTTAGTTTTTGTGATATTGGGAAGCCAGGAAGTGTTTCTTTGCTGCTAATGCTAGTCTTATTGCCTACTATGTTATAGATAAAAACTTGGAGAAAGGGAAAGTTATCTCGAGGTAGTAACGAGGTCCTACAACATAGATCCCTCCTTGGCACGTGAACTCACTTACCAACTCTGACACAACTATTAACTATGTCTACACTCTTGCATATATTCATATGCTCCCATACATAGTCGCCTTCAAATCTACATACATACGTGGATACAAAGTTACATGGGTTCTTTTTGCCTAATAAAGTTCACGAGTTATTTCATCTCATACGCATTTTGTTATTTATGTAACATAGTATTTTCATTGTGATATTGTCTTGTATGATAACTTATATGTCACATGTTACATCTACAGTCCTACAGCTCAAATATTGTGATCACCAAAAGAATCATCTCAAGGTAATTGAAAGATAAAGTAAAGTATATTGTTTATTGATGGGTGGTAGCCCAAGCGGTGGAAGAATCACCTAGCCAGGGACGATCCTATCACGGGTGGTAGCTCGAGGGGTTAAGGAAGAACCTAGCCAGGGAAGATCCCGATAAAGTGTACCACTAATCAGCTAGTCATTTGTATTACATGTTGTGCACAGACTATACAATAAAGGTAAAGTAATATAAAAAACATAAAGTATACGATCCCAAAGTATAGCAACGGTGGTCCCTAATTTTACACTAATGCATGGTTTCATTTGAGTTACTTCATGAATAGTATGTCTTGCCTTACATATTCAGTACATTATCCCGTACTGAAATCCCTTACGAGGGACACCTACATTTCATGCTGTAGGTACAGGTGCTAGGAGATCTCCCCAATAGGAGTACAGGATATCCAACTGTTGTTACCAAGCTCCAGGTTGCTTCCGAGCTTTGCATGTCTAGAGCTTATATGTCTGTATTGTACAGTTAGCTGAGGCGGGGCCATCCTTTATTAGTCACTTTTCCTTATCTAGAGGCTTTGTAGACTATGTAAATTAAAGTGTGGTCCTATATCGTATTTCCTTTTGGCTTGTTATCATTGTTTAATTTCTTAAAGGCATGCCAAATGTAGAAATCCCTTCAAATATCTATAGAAAGCGCATAGATACAGGTTACTTCTCTCGAGCCTTATCGGCAGCGGGTTCTAGTCTAATAGGACTTGGGGCGTGACAGAAGTGGTATCAGAGCGGGTCATCCGAGGGAGTCTACAAAGCCATGTCTATGTAGAGTCTCGTTTATCGATGTGTTGTGCACCACATTTATAAGTAGGAGGCTTTGTGGCATGTAGGAGTTGTTACTTTCTTTTCATTATTTGGATCGTACTGTAAAGCTAAGTGTAATAAGTGCATTATCTCCTAAATTGTTTTGTACAACAAGTATGCCATAAACAGAAAAAATAAAGGTGAAGGGAAGGGAGTAGAAGTGGTGGTTGGTATAGTTAGTCAGGTCAGACAACGAAATGAGGTTTAAGGTGAGTCTCTGTCATAGAAATCTCCAACTCCTCTAGTTCCTGATGAACCCGAGAGTAGTGAAAGTCCCCCAGAACCACCTATTGTCTACCATCTAGGATCTGAGAAATGCAGTCCAACTATTGACTCGTATAGTTGCTGGTCAAGGTCAAAGGCAGGAAGGTCCAGTTATGGATACAAGTTGTACAAATAGGGCAACTGGAACAAGGATACATGATTTTCTTAATTTGGACCCTCCATCCTTCGCTGGGTCAGATCCTAATGAAGATCCCCAAGACTTTATTGATCAGATTCAGCACACTTTAGATGTTATACATGTGAGTGGTACAAAAGCTATCGAGTTAGCGACATATAGGTTGAAAGGTATGGCTATATTGTGGTATGAAGTTTGGAAGCAATCTAAGGCATAGATGTACCTCCAACTACCTCGAAAGAATTCAAAGAGGCCTTTCTTGACCATTACTTGCCATTAGAGATCTGAGAGGCCCGTGCAGATCCATTCTTGAACCTCCACTAAGGGAATATAAGCGTGAGCAAGTATAGACTCCAAATTCAATTCCTTGTCAAGGTATGCTCCTAATGTAGTTGCTACTATGGCAGATAGAGTTCATCGATATATAGATAGGTTGGATACATATCTGGTCAGAAACTGTACTATTGCTTCCTTGAACAAAGATATGGACATAGTGAGGATGCAAGCTTTTGTGCAGAAATTCGAGGATCAGAGGCAAAGGAGAAGGATACAAGAGGTAGAAAGGGCACAATCCAAGAGGGCCAGGTCTACAAGGCAGTTTACACTACCCCAAGGTCATCTTAGGCATTGGTTTTCTTATGGATCGCCTAGGCCATCATCCTCCTACTCTGCAACCAGTGCTCCACCATAATTTAAAGGGTCTAGAAGTAATCAGTTTGGTCAACATGGTGAGGGACAAGGTATACGAACAATAGGATATTCGGCAGGCCAACCAATGACTCCTAGGCAGTCTTGTGAAAAGTGTGGAAGAAGTCATCCGGGTATATGTTGTGTTGGGACAGATATTTGCTATTGGTGTGTTGTGCCAGGACACATGATAAGAGATTGCCCGATGAGCCATATGGGTGATATAAGGCAATCTACTAGGTCAGCTGTTACATCATCATCGTCAGTTCATCCAATAGGTAGGGGTCAACAAGCACCTATTGGTCGTGGTAGAGGTGTTAGAGGGGCAGCTAGCTCTAGCGGAGTCCATAATCACACTTATGCACTGGGGAGTCGACAAAATTTGGAAGCTTTACCTGATGAGGTCACAGGTACATTGTCCATCTTTTCACATAATGTGTATGCATTAATTGACCCTTGTTCTACACTATCATATGTCACTCCACTAGTTGCTGGGAAGCTTAAGAGAACACCCAAACTATTGAACAAACCATTTGAAGTGTCTACACCAACCGGTGAATTTGTTATGGCTAGAAGGGTTTATTATGACTGTGTGGTAATTGTTTGTGACCGTGACACATTGGCTGACCTAATTAAGCTAGAAATGGTGGAATTTGATGTTATAAGGGCTATGGATTGGTTAACTTCTTGCTATGCCACCGTGGATTGCCGAACTAAGAGAGTGTACTTCGACTTTCTAAATGAGGCAGTTCTTGAATGGGAAGGCAATGTTGGGGAACCAAGGGGTAAGTTTGTCTCCTATTTTAAGGCCAGAAATATGATATCCAAGGGATATATATCTCATCTAGTTAGACTGAGGGATATAGAGGCAGAATCGCCAACTCTTCAATCAGTTCCAGTAGTGAATGAATTTGTCAATGTATCCCCTGAAGAACTTCCAGGATTACCTCCAGAATGAGAAATAGATGTTGGTATTGACTTACTTCCAGGAACTCAACCTATTTCTATCCCTCTATATAGAATGGCCCCACCAGAATTGCGTGAATTAAAAGAGCAGTTAAAAGACTTATTGGAGAAGGGTTTTATAAGACCTAATGTGTCTCCTTGGGGTGCGCTAGTGTTATGTGTACGCAAAAAATCATAAAGTTGACATCTTAGAAGTTTGACTCCACATGGGTAATAGTTGACAGACTCATAAAGTCAGCACACTTCTTACCAGTCAGGAGTAATTATACAGCTGACGAATATGCCAAGCTATACCTCAAAGAGATAGTCAGGCTACACGAAGTCCCAATCTCCATTATATCTAACCGAGAAGCTCAATTTACTGAAATGTTCTGGAAGTCCTTCCAAAGGAGTTTAGGGACACAAGTGAAATTGAGTACAAAATTCCACCCCCAAACAGACGGTCAAGCAGAACACACCATTCATACACTTGAAGATATGTTGCAAGCTTGTGCATTGGACTTTAAAGGAAGTTGGGTTGGACCATTTGCCACTTATTGAATTTGCCTATAATAATAGCTACCACTCAAGTATCAAGATGGCACCTTATGAAGCT